>PVKA01055085.1:0-10468 GCA_004027165.1 Ctenomys sociabilis
ATATGTGATTCTGTCACATGACTCTTATGAAAGCTAAATAAAATAAGGCATATTAATGCCTCACAAATTATACAATGCCACTCATATTACAAAATTATAAAATGAATTTATTCTGTACTATATATTTTTATTTTTCTAAAGAATACAAAATAGAAAAAAATAGAAATATTAAAGTTTCATTAAACAAAGTAATAGGAATTCAACAGCATTGTATTGAATAATGTCAATTTCTTTTTTAATTTTATTTTAAAGAGTAAAAATGAAAACAAAAGAAATAGCAAATAACACCAGATAATCAGAACAAAGTACAACAATAGATATGGTACAGAATTTCAAAGCAAAAATAAAAAATTAACAATGGTTGTTACATTACCTATTTTTATCGTCAAATCTGTTGCTTAGATTACTAGATATAGGTATACAATGTTGGTGAAATAATTAAATATTAGCTCTTCTTACAAGGAACTTTAATATTTTTCTTGTCCATTTCACTTTTTGTATTTTATTTTGTAGAGTATAACAATAATTGTTAAGACATTAGAAATTGTACACATTTAGAAAAACAAGGGCCAGCCAAATAGCTCAGATGATTAAAGTACCTGCTTAAGCAGAGTGCAGTGGCTGGGGTTTGTGCTGGCCCCAGGCTTGGGCATGCGCTGAAATGGTGAAAAAAAAAGAGACTGGGCATGATGGCACGTGCCTGTAAGGTCATCTTTTGGGAGGCTGAACACAGGCAGATCACTAGGAGTCCGATCTACATAGTGAGGCCCTGTAGTGTCTGTAGACCCTGTACTAAAATACAAAAACAAAACAAAACAAGATGAGAGGTATTCAAATGTGGTTTTTGAATTGCACTTAGCTGACTTCTATGTAGTTGCTCAGATTATAGATATCAGCATATAGTTAGCCAAAGTGAAAATTTTAAACATTAACTGGTACTTTCATAAAACTGATGGAAATTTATAGTACAATCATCTCAGCTATTCTATATATATAATTGTCTAGTTTATGCCCCTTCCTTTTTTTTTCCTGTCATTTTCTCCTTTCCCTCATCTACATTGTTTGTTTCTTATGTTTAATTTGTTTCCATTTTACTATATCTATTCTACCTTTCTGGTTTTATTTATTCTTTCAAGTTCTTACACTAGGAATACAATATAATACTTACACATAAGGGTTGGATTTATTTCACGTATGAGTATAGCCTTTAGTTGCATCCATTTATCTGTAAAGGTCTCAAGTTTATCTTTCTTTATAATGGAGTAATACTCCATTGCATAAAAAATCACTTGTTTTATCCATCCATTCTTCAAGTGATGTATATTTTGGTTGTTGCCAAGATTTGGCCATGAAAAATTGTGCTGCTATAAACATGGGTTCACATATATCATTGTAGTATCATGTTTCAGTTCTTTTGGAAAAATACCCAGAAGGGGCATAGCTGGGTTGAAAAATTCTAAATTTGTGAAGAATCTCCACATTGTATTCCATAGCAGATTGTATCAGTCTACATTCCCAACAATAGTGAGGAAGGGTTCCTTTCCTCCCACAGCCCCTCCTGCATTTATTAATTGATTTATTATAGCTATTTTTATGGGGTGAGATGGTATCTCAGTGTTGTTTTAATGTGCATTTCTACAATGACTTCTGATGTGGAACATTTTTCATGCATTCATTTGCCATTTGTATTTCTTCCTCTGAGATTAATCTATTCATCTCACATACTCATTTTTAGATTGGATCTTTGAATTTTGGGGAGACCTGAATTATTCTAGTTCACTATATGTTCTAGATAGAAGTCCTTTGTATAAGTGATTTTTATTTGACTTTTTCCAGTCTGCAGATTTTCTTTTACTCTGTTGGTGATTTCTTTTAATGTGCAGACATTTGGTAGTAAGGTGAGTCACAGCTGATTCTTTGAAGTATTTCCTGCACAGTTTAGTTTTTGTTCACGAACTCTTTGCCTTTCTCTGTGTCTTCAAGCTTTCCACCTACTTTCTCTTCCACTTGATTTAGTGTATCTGTTTTTATGTGTACTTAATCCATTTTGACTTTAGTTTATGGTGATTGATTTGGGTCTAGTTTTAGTTTTGATATATGGACAACCAGTTTTTCCAGCACTATTGCTTAAAGAGATTTTCTTTTTCTAGTGAACATACTCAGGTACTTTGTCAGAGATAAGGCGGCTGAGTCTGTAGTTGGATCTACATCTTCTAATCTCTTCCATTGATCTTCAGGTCAGGCTTTTTGTTTTTGCCACTACTGTTCTGATTTTATTGCAGTAGCTTTGTAGTACAATTTCCATTCAGAATTATACTGCCTCCTGCCTTGCCTTTGTTGCCCAAGATAGGTTTTGCTACCTAGGATTTTTCTGTTCCAAATAAATTTTCAGAACGTTTTCTCTAGCTCTGTGAGGCATGTCGATGCTATGTTGATAAGGATCGCATGAAATTTTTATAACAATTTAGGGAATATGGTGATTTTTACATTGTAGGTTTTTCCTATCCAGGAGCAAGGCATATCTTTCCATTTTCCATATTTCTCTTTGATCTCTTTTTTACAGAGTATTGTTAATTTTCATTGTATAGATCTTTTACTTCCTTTTTTAGATTAATTCCTAAATATTTGATGTTTGTTGATGCTATTGTGAAGGATATAGTTTGTCTAATTTCTCTCTCAGTGAGTTTGTTGCATGTGTACAGGGATGTTATTGACGTTTGGGTGTTGACTTTGTATACTAGTGTCATCCTGAAATTTTTTTTAGTTGGAGCTGTTTTTGCGGGGGTGAATGTTCCATATGAAGTATCATGTCATTACAAATAGTCACAGATTAACTTTTTCTTTTCCTGTTCTTATTCCTTTTACTTCTCTTTCTTGTCTAATGGCTCTGGTTAATATTTCCTCAACTATTTGTATAGGATTTGTGACAGTGGACGTCTTTATCTTGTACTTGATTTTAGAGCAAAAACTTTGAGTTTTTCACTATGCAGTAAGATGTTGGCTGTTAGTTTGTCGTGCATCGCTTTTATAAGATTGAGGTAAAGGCCATCTATTCCAATTTTCTGTAGATCTTTGATCATGAATGAGCATTGGACTTTGCCCAAATTTTTTCTGCATCTATTGAGATGATCATGTTGTTTTTGGGTTTGGCTCTATTGACATAGTGTATTACATTTATAGATTTGCAATGATGAGCTATCCTTGCATCCATGGCATGAATCCTACTTTGTATACTGTATAATTTCCCTGATGATTTGCTGAATTATATTTGCTAGCAATTTATTCAATATTTTTAAATAAGTGCTGATAAGGGAGACTGGCCTATAATTTGCTGTTTCAGTTGAGTCTTTCTCTGGTTGTGGTATCACTTATAATATTTGCCTCCAGGAATTTCTTTGAGAGTATTTCTTTCTTTTCAATTTTGATGTAGAATCTGAGGAGTATTGGGATAAAAATGTTCTCTAAATTTTTTTTTGTAGAAATCATTTGTGAATTCATCGGGACAGGACAAAAAGTAATAAACAAGCGCAGGTAAATAACATGACAATCATAAGTCAACACATTTCAATTATAACCATCAATGTAAATGGACTCAATTCACCAATTAAGAGAAATAGACTGGCACAGTGGATTAGGAAACAAAATCCAACAACATGCTATATACAAGAAATACACTTAACTCACAAAGAAATTCATAAGTTAAAAGTCAAAGTATGGGAAACAATACCACATGCCCCAGCACCTCAGAAAAAAGCAGGGTAGAAATCGTGCTCTCAGACAGCCTCAACTTCAAACCAAGAATGATGAAACAAAATAAAGAAGGCCACTATATATTGGTTCGGGGACAGAAGATATAACGACTCTCAATAACTCAATAGCATCCAATAACATACAGACTTTAATAAAAAGTCTGCTGACAAAGTAAAGTTCAGGTCCTAATGGATTTGCAGCTGTATTATCCACAAAATTTACAAAAGATAAATTCCAATAGTCCTCAAACTGTTCAACAAAATAGAAAAGGAAGCAATCATCCCAAAATCATTCCTGGAGGCAAGTGTTGTACTGATTCCAAAATCAGGGAAAGATACAAATAAAAAAAGAGAACTACAGGCCAATCTCCCTCATGAACATAGATGCAAAATCCTTAATGAAATCCTAGCAAATAGAATACAGCAAATCATCAAGAAGATCATACACCACAAACAAGTAGGATTCATCACTAGGATGCAAGGATGGTTCAATGCATAAAAATATATAAATGTAATACACTATATCAATAAAACCAATACTAAAAACCACATAATCATTTCAATTAATGCAGAAAAGGCTTTTGGCAAAGTCCAACACTCATTAATGTTCAAAGTCCTAGAGAAATTGGAATAGATGACCTCTATTTCAGTCTGATAAAATCCATCTATGACAAAACAATGGCTAACATAATTCTAAATGGGGGAAAGCTGAAATATTTTACTCTTGGATTTGGTACCAGACAAGAATTCCTCTACCGCAACTCCTCCTGAACATCGTTCTCAAAACATTGCTGGAGCCGTTAGACGAGAAATAAAAGGAATAAGAGAAGGAAAAGTAGAAGTTAAATTATGATTATTTGCAGATGACATGATACTTTACTTAGAAGACCCAAAAGACTCCAATAAGAAGCTACTAGAATTGATACACAAATTCAGTACCATATCAGGATACAAAGTCAATACTCAAAAGTCAATAGCATTCCTCTACACAGATTACAAACACATTGAGAGCGAAATTGGAGAAACAATACCTTTTAGAATAACACAGCAGAAAATGAAATACCATGGAATTAATCTAATTAAGGAAGTCAAAATCTTTTCAAGGAAATTACAGTACTCTGAGAAAGAGCACTTACAGGATTTCAGGAAACTGAAAGATATTCCCTGCTCCAGGATAGGAAGAACCAACATTGTGAGGATGGCTATACACCCAAAATTACTGTACAGATTAAGTGCGATCCTTATCAAGCTGCCACCAACATAACTCCCAGACCTAGAGAAGTCATTCCTATAATGTATTTGGAGCCAGGAAAGACCTAGAATAGCAAAGGCACGACTGGGCAGCAAAGACAAAGAAGGAGGCATTAAATTCCTGATTTGAAATTACACTTCAAAGTTATAGTGATGAAATCAGCATGGCACGGGCAACAAAATATACTTAAGTATGAATGGAATAGATTACACACTGCAAAAGCCTCTACAAAACACTCAGCCACTTATCTTCAACGAAGGGGCCAAACATGATACTGGAAGAAAGGTAGCCTCAAAAGGTGATGGAAAAAAACTGGTTTTATACATGCTGAAAATTAAAACTTTTCCCAGTTATATCACCATGCATGAAGCTAAAGTCAAATTGGATTAAAGATATAAATATTAAAACAGGAACATTAAATCTATTGGAAGAGAAATTAGGAGGAACCCTTGATGCATAGGGGTAGGCAAAGAATTCATGAACAAAAATCAAATCACATGGGTAATAGTTGAAATACTTAACAACTGCAACCTCATGTTATTTAAATGTTTTTTTTATGTCAAAAGAAATTATCAACAAAGTGAAAATACAACCCATAAATTTGGAGAATATCTGAACTAATACACACTCAGACAAAAGGCTGCTCTCTAGAATTTATGAAGAACTGAAAACATTAGGACTCCCAAATTGAACGACCCAATCCTGCAGTGGGCATCTGAAATGAAAGCATACTTCTTAGAGGATGAAACTAAAAAAGGAAATAATAATTTAAACAATGCTCCACATCAGTAGCCATCTATGAAATGCAAATTAAAACAACACTGAGATACCATCTCACCTCAGAAAGAATGGCTATCATAAAGAAATGAACGAACAACAAATGTTGGAAACACTGTGGGGAAAGGGGAACCCTTGTCTACTGCTGGTGGGAATGCAGACTGGTGCAACCATGATGGAAACCAGTGTGGAGACTCCTTAAAAAGTAGGACTTGAAATCCCATTCAACTAGCTATCCCCCTACTGGGAATTTTCCCAGAGGAACTGAAAATGTCATATATGGTAGTGATATATGTGAACTATGTTTGTATTAGCACAATTTGTGATAGTCAAATCTTGGAAACAACGAGGATGCCCGTCACCTGAGGAATGGATGTAAAAGATATGCTATTTTTGTACAACGGAGTATTACTCAGCTATAATGATAACCTCGAAGCTTTCATATTTAAGTGGATGCCACTTGAAGATATATACACATAAGTGAATGAAACCAGATCCACATGTGTAAATATCATATAGTCTCCCTAGTATAAGAACTTAAAAGAAGAAATAAAAATATAAATGTATAACACAGTTAAAAGGAAATCTAGAACCTGAGGATTAGACAATGAAGAGAGGGTAAAGAGAAAAGCCAGAATGTATGACAGGGACAAAGCCATACATTTATATACAGAAGATGGTTAAGGCAATGATCCTGAGAGTCTTCAGCAGGTTTTTGATACTAGCAGGATTCTTAATTGCAGGATTCTTACCCTGACTATATATATATATATATGCTGATATTTGTGAACCTAGCAAATGCACTGAATAGCAATGTGTAATAGTAGGATCATACTTGGAATGCCTGTCATTCTGGTCTTCTAAATGTGCACTGTTTGTCATGACATACCAATTACTGCTATACTATCTCTCAAGTAAATGTTTGTTAAATAGAAGTAATAACTGAAAACAGGAGACAAGAAAAACATGTCACAGAACTGTCCTTCTACAATACTGCATACAGTTAGATTTCTAAATTTCTGTGTAAAATATGTGATTGTTTATTCCTATTTCTTAAAATATTTTTTATTTTGTTACTGTTTTTCTTCATATTCTGTAGGGACTTAAAGTTTAACATTTCAATACTTGTTCGAAAACACCTGTGCCATATTATGTCTAAGATGTTTGATATTTAGATTGGGAGATTAAGCTCAAATGCCTGTGCTGCAGGGTAATAATAACCTTCTCTTCTGGAGGGTCAATAACCTAAATTTGCAGACTAAAAATTAGAGAAACAGAATGACTGCAAGAACAGCTAACTTTTTGGTCCTAGTTTTTGAAGGTCAGTGGAGCTGCAGGACACAGGAGAACCTGTCCTGTAACATCATGCAACTCAAGTGTGTCCCAAATATTCTGATGAAGGAGTCATGGGGCCACAGAAGAATGTGATCGATGATTGAGAGTGTGCCTAAGGAGAGTCACATGGAGGCAAAATATTCTCTCAGGCTTTCACAGAGAACAAATGGTTCAAGCAATGGCCGTGACTCATCTCCATGGCTGACACTGACAAAAGATCTACAAACTGCAGCACAGGGTTTCAGGATAAATCTTGAGGGGATTTGACTGATCTTATCAGATACAAAAGTTGCTTCTTGTTATATAGGTCTTACTTTATCTTGGCCTTAGCCATCCAGCAGAAAAGTATAAAAATGAGGTGCAAAAAGTAAAGCCATATTAATATGCTGAGTTGTAAATGACTCAAGTCCACAACTTCTGACATTGCCAGTGCTAAGAACACACTACTACTATGGACTACTGGACTATATTGGAAAATTTTGCTGCATTCACACACCTACAGTATTTAAATGGAATTGAATACCTTTCTTTGCAAAAACTAAACACAAAAAAGGGGATACAAATGAATGACCATTTTATATTTGTATATTCAAAATAGTTAAGATAGACATATAGCTACTTTCTTTTAGTTCACTGAATAGAATCAGTTTTTTTTAATAGTGTTTCTGGTCAAATATCATGTCTGCGTCTTGTATATTGAATAACCACTAAGACAACAATATGCAATGTATTATTGAAACTGTCTTACTAATCAGTTTTGAAACTGTCTCATTGCTGTTTATCAATAAAATTATAAAAAATATAATTAGTAGGACACTTTCAATAATTAATGCATTACATTTTGTTGTCTTTGTAGTTGTTATTCATAGTACAAGATGCAGATATAATATCTTGTTCAAACTATTAGTACAAATATTTCTTCTCATTTAATTAAGAGAAAGTAGCTGTATATCTTTCTTAACTATTTTGTATATACAAATGCAAAATAGTCCTTTATTTGTATCACTGCAATATTTAAGTGGCAAAGGAATACCCATCTCTGACAAAACTAAAAAAATGTAAGTAGTTACTGGTCCTTTCCATTGACCAGCAGAAATCTGTAGTACCATTATCCAAATTCTCCTAGATATGTATATGAATAATAGAAATCATTAAATTTAAAGCTTTCAGATAAGATGAATTTATTGTGGTTTTAGAAGTATTTGATCAGTGTTCTTGCTGAATTTTTTGTTGTATGCCCTCGGTATGTTTCTGTTCACATCAGTTTCTTCTATAAGCAATACAGTGAATGGTTATATAGGCCAGATGTTTCAAACACTCTCTAAATGGAATTTTATATTTTTTCTTGTTGATGAATTAGGAGAGTCCAATTCATTCATAATGAATTCTATTTTATTTAAAATAAGTCTATTATATATTCAGTTTCATGAAAGCAGGGGCATTTAATAATGTATTTACTATTAAAGATAGTATATCAATGGAAATGCATAGACACTGTATCTATGGAAAATGCTTTTACTCATGTTTAAGTGCACTACTTATACTACTTTAGCAGTACATAAATGATCAGAGATCATGTAATAACATTATTATACATTTGCATTTCTTTAATAGCTACATTGTTTTACAGTTTATCATTATATGTTTACATTTTACCTTGATAAGGAAAATAATTCATTTGTGCTTAAGTGTGTAAATTCCTTATACAATGTTTTAATACTCTATCTATTCATGATTTAGAATTTAATATAGTTTCCATCAGACACTAGATAGCATATATTGCATTACTTATTTCATTCTTTATAGAAATGAAAAATCCATTTAATTTGGTAATTGTAACTAGTTTCAGGCAACAAGTCATCACTCTTTAATGAGTCCTATTTAGCCTGAGAGGAGGGTATAAGCAACAGAGAACTGCCTAATATTGTCTAGAAAGATAGTCACACCTGTCTTAGATTTCAGTTAAAAAGGCCACTTACTTGACAATTCCATGAGAATCTGATTATTAACCTTCTGTTGTGTCTTATAGTGTTTTCTTGTTTTTGTTGCTGCTTTTTGATACCAGGTTTTTAACCGCATACCTCAGGCTTGCCAGGCAGGTTCTGTGCTGTTGAACAATATCCCTGGCTCAATGTCTTATAGATTTATCAGAAGGTCTACATATTACCTTGGAGTAATTTTTCAAAGAAAGGGTGACTGCAGTTCTCATGCGATTCCTATATCACCGACAAGGAGAGTTTATTTCAGAATCAAATACCTTGCATCTCTCAATAAATTGTAACACAAACAGCATCTTGACAGTAAGTAGAGACTGAGGCTCAAAAACAAATTTAAATTATCTATGTCTCTGGATATACTACATTACTTTTAATTTTTATTAAACTAAGAGTTAGTAAGGTATACATACTCTCAACCTCCACAGGGTTTGCTTAGGTAGTTGACAGCAGCATATATTCTTTAATACTCTTATTTACAAATAGAATTGCCTGGTGGAAGTTTTGACAGGTTACTTATCTCTTAGGGTTCATCAGAAGAAAACTTACCTACATGGAGTTTCAGTATTATTTAGTGTGAAAATTTGCACATAATATTTTATTTGCAATAAAATTACATGTGTGGATTAATGGCAAAAGATTGACTGTAAGAAAAGTTTTACTAAACAATTCTTTTTAACGTCTGGGACTACAGTCACAATGATTCTCATGAGGGAAATTTCATTTCCTTTCAGTGGCTCTCACAGGATTAGCAGCTTTATTCTATAGCCACAGTCTTCATGAAGTGTCATTCTTCATTTTGAACATTAGGCTGCTACCAGAAGACCCATATGTACCCTAAAATGGGAACACAGGGAATTGTCAAGGGTGCTTGGCTATTTTTCTTCAGGGTATTGTCTTTGGATTTGGGTTCTCTATTAATTTCCTTCTCTTGGTACTGCTCTAGCCAGTGTTGCATTCCACTCTGTATATATGATTGATATAAAGGCAGTAGGAATCTGGCATTCTAGTCTTTGAACAACTCTGTACAAATATTACATATTTGTAGCAGGGTTCATCCTGCATTTGGAGGGAGAGAGTAAGTGACTGCTCAACATTACCACTCTTCAAAATGGTGAGACAATAGTGTAAGCATTCATTTGTACTTTTTGTGATCATCAGCATTTAAGAATATACTTGGCTGTATGTAAAGCAGTGGAAGATGTCTTTTATTAGAATGAAAAGTATTGGCATTGGTATGTGTTTCACAAAGCATTGGCATATGTCACATAAATCATTGTCACAAAAGATTAAACTTTAGTAATTCAAATAAAATTCAAGTAAGTAAACATAAATTCCACATATTGTCAAGACAGATGAAA
>PVKA01055086.1:0-10468 GCA_004027165.1 Ctenomys sociabilis
TGGTACATGCCTGTAATCCCAGCCCTGGGGAGACTGAGACAGGAGGATCACTATGAGTCTGAGCTGCATAGGGATGCCCTACATGGAAAGAATTAAATAAATTAATGGAGAGATGTACCACAGGAGCTGTGCTGTCTTACTGGAATTGTGAGCTGAGAAAGTAAGCACTGGTTGTGAAGCACACAGGAATTTTAGCCCCATCACAACACTAACTTCTCCACAATCTGCATCACCCTGTTTGGGCCACACTGACTCATGCACAGCTTTGGCAGTAGGAGCTTCAGGCTCAGGAAGGCAAGGCAGCCACGCAGGCCCTCCATGAGTCCATGCGAACAGCAAATTTCTACCCATTAAATACAAGTAGAAATAGTTTTGAAAAACAAATTAGAGGCTATTTAATTGGCTCACCTTCCAGGCTATTAAAATTGCATATCTGACCAGCGTGGGCACCAGCTGGCTCAGCACCACCTCTACCTCAAGCCATTTCCTCTGTTCACTGATGGGGTAGTTTTAGAAACTCTACTAGATGTCCTCAGGATTGAATCGTGAGGTGAGAGCTGACCTGTTGCTAGAATCTGGGCCAGAGAACCAGCAGCCAGGAACCCTGACCTGCTCAGTTCACTTCCCTCCTAGCTCTCTGCTCCCTGGCAGCCATGAGTGTGAGCAGCTGCTCCCTGCATGTTCTTCCCTCAGGCAGCCAACTGTGGCCCATGAAGGGGCCCAGCACCTCCTCTGACCTGCAGATCACTGTGTCCCTGCAGCAAGAACAGGACCAGAACATGATTCAACCATGTCCTCACTAGAGAATGCTTCTCAGTCCAATAGTGTAAGCTCAAAATTTCATGCCCGTCTTTTCCACAAATTTCCCCAAGGAAGAAATGCCTTAATGTCTGTGGTTCCTCAAAGTAGCTTTCAAGAAATTCCCAGAGTCAGACAGCCCCTGCCTGTGGGTGACAGACTTAAGAATGGATACGATTAAAGTTCTGACAGGAGTTCACTGTGACGACGTAAGCGATGAGGACATTCTGTTATTTCTGTGATATGCTCTGCCTTAAGATGATAACTTATATCATGACTGATTGATGCCATCACACAAGGTCCATCAGATTTCTAGGAAATTTGCTTGATTTCTGAGGTATGTCAACCTACCCAAACAATGGGGTTAGCCTCTTGGGCAATTTAGCACATCAAAGAAGCCCAAGAAGCTGAATATCTTGCTTTTTATAAAGAGAACACTCATGTTTTTTTTTTTTTTTAACTATCCCAGGAGCCCATTTAGAAACATTAAACGTGAAGTTGCTGTCAAACAAAGGTCTTAACTTAGAGCCAAATTAGATGACAAAATATTGTATTAGAATAGGATGGAATATTTTGAAACAATATGTATTCATTAATTAGAGTGCAAATTTAAAATCTCAAAGGCAAATATAGAAAATTACTCAGTAAAAAAAAAAAAAAAAAAACTTGGCTTCTTCAGTGAACAACTTAATTTTGTAACAAAAGTTCAATGAAGATAACATAAAGCGCAGGAAACTTTCTTGATAGAAAACAGGGTCTTTAATTGCTAGCCAGTCACCTACAAGGTAAAGACAAGCATTTTACAACTTCCTGACCATCCGCAACCTTCCTCTTCAAAATTCCTCCTCCCTAAACCGCCGCAGCCTCCTACGGGACCACACTTCCGGCCATGCGCCCTGCGCTCTCGCACAGCAGCACGTACATCAGGACAAAAGTGGGGCGTTTCTTCTTAGACTCGCATATGGATCTCATCCCAGTTTTATTGCTAGTAATTTTAACACATGCTCAGCAGAATTAGTAACCCTTGGTGACCTTAAATTCTAGTGCCACAGAACATGTCCTCCAACAAACTTTTTAAATTTTCTTTAATAGGAAGCTGTAGGGGCAGTTAATTTATCTCCAGTTTTTCTCTGGAGTAAGGAAAATCTGCTAAGGCCCTTCGAATCGGTAAGATCGATTTTACTGTTGCAACGGTTCTCAGCACACTGAACCTCGTGGCGCCCCAGCATGCCTGTCCTGGGGGAGTCTGGCGCTGAGATCCATTTAGCTCAGCTGTTCTCTACAGCTCTGCTTAGATCACTTCGAAAGGTGGATAGCACATAAAGCACCAGCGGTCGGCACGTTTCACTAACAAACCTGAGTAGCAGAAGCTGTGTATCTGTGCCACAGTTGAGGCCAAAAGTGCAGCAAACAGGCCTGCTTTAATCAGTAGGTTAGCTCTTATCCACTGAGAATTACCCCAAGCTCTTGTGAACTTCAAAACCATTCTGAGGTTCCTGTCTCCCTAGAGTTTAAGGGATAATTTATGTAAATGCTTGTACTTCTTTAAATCAATATTAAGAACTCTTTTACCACTTAACTCTAATGTCACATATATGCAGAAACACAAACATGCATACAGAAACATATCTTATAGCTTTCATCTAAAAATGAAAGTCCTATGCTTGATTCAATAATACAAAGCTCGTTAATTTATTAAAGAATATCTGGAGCCAAACTGTGTTTCTGGCGAGTGCAGCAAGACTGCCCACATAGGCTGTCGAGGCATATTACATGTGGAAAGTATTTTTCAGAGTTTTTAAACTTGTATAAAAACAAGGGGAGAACCTGAGGTTAGTGAAGGCAGAGGAGAAAAGACACATCAGATATGCGAAGGACTCCGAGTTTAAGAACCAGGATTCACCTGTATCCAGAGAAGCCCGTGGCCAGGGAAGGCCCTTCCTCCAGGGTGCAGGCCTGCCCATGAGAGCCAGCACTTCCTGTATGGGACTTTCTAGTGACATCTAGTGCCATGGGGGTGGGGCAGTGGGGCAAAGCCACAGAGATGATTTCTTTTCCAGGTGTAAATGTCTCCTGCAACAGAAAACGACCAGCAAAACAAAAATTCCAAGTGCCAGAAAGGTATATTGTGGGAACAAATTCAGTGGAAACAATTTCTCAGCCAGACCCGGTTTCCTAACAGATTAATGACCAAGTCAGGATGGAGCACAGTGAGACTGGCAATGCTTCCGACACTTGCCTCTGGCCTCTGTGCGGCTCTTGCTAACCTGGTCATCAAGGCCAGGGCAGACCACTGTTCCAGGGCTTTATTTTTTCTGCAAATGGTCCATGCGTCAGTGGGCAGCTATGGACACAGAGCCCTTCTGGCTTGATCTGAATTGCCCACCAGTCTCCTTCCGAGGGACCAACCGGCTATTCTCCTGGTGCTTCCAGGGCCCATGGGCTTCCTCTTGGGCACACAGCCAGGGCCAAAGGCTCAGGCACCACGGGGTGGTCATGTCAGCAAGAAGGACTTCTCTCCCTCTGGCTGGGGCATTGGTATGGGAAGTGTCTCAGGGAACAGGGTTCTTTGGTTTGGGTCTTGATGGACATGAAGAAGTCCTCTCGGCCTGTGTAGTTTCGGCAGCTGCTAAGATTTGTGTTTGCATTTTTCAGGGAGTTTTCTCACTGGGGTCACTGTCACCGCCTTCCATGGAGCTTATGGAGGAAGCTGGCAGTAGCTCCACAGGGAGGAGGAGGCCAGGGCTCTTGACCCAACTGCGCCCATGATTGCCAGCTTTGGAGGGGATCCAGGCCACCTCCTCTTCCCAGCCCAGTTTCTTTACTGGAGCCAGTCCAGAACCTAGTCCAGTCCAAGAATGGCTCAAATCAAGTAAGGGTACTCAAAAAACCCACAGAGTTCAAACGCAAGGGGGAATGAAGCCGAGACCCCGAAGGCAGCCCTGGCCAGGTGCCTTGGCTCGGTCACACAGCACCCTGATGGCCCTGGTGAGCTCCTTCTGCCCAGAGGTGCTACATGGGCCCTGCCTGGCCTCGGGAGGCACCAACCCCCCCTTGACCCACGTAACACGCTGGCCGCAATGTGGCTGTGGTGTCTCCCTGGGTGGTCATGGCTCATTATGCAAAAACTCAGATAAAAGTACACTTTTGCACCAGTGGCCTCCCTAACACCCCAACCTGGTCAGGCCGCTTCCTCCAGAAGCCACCTTGGCTCTGCTTTCTCCAGTGCCAGTGGCCAAGTGCCTCCTCCTCGCTGGTTTGCTTAGCTGCCCCAGGCATCTGAAACCCATCGTGGTTTCTGCTCATTTCTGTGGTGCCAAGGATCGAGCCCAGGACCCGCACATGGGAGCAAGCTCCGAGCCCCAGCTGCGCCTCCAGCCCTGGCCGGCCTCTTTGCAGGTGGCCTTCTCACCTCCTCCCTTGGTGACAGGGCCTCTGGAGATCAACTTAAACTGAGAAGTAAAACAGCGAAGCAGGGCAGCCACGGCCTCTGCCTATGAGGGCATAAACCTGGTGGCCCAGAGCCAGGAGCACCTCACAGACTGCAGCAGCTCCCAGGAATTTCCATCAAACCCCACCCCTGCCCGGCTCTCCCTGCTGCCCACCTCAGCACCTGCAGCAAGCGAGCGAGCGAGGACGCATCCGCCCTGCCTTCCCAGCTCCCCAGCTCACCAACCTCGACACTCAGGGCTGCGGCCCTGAGGGAAGCCTGTCCTCTATCTCCCGAGCCGCTGTCCCCAGGGCCAAGGGAGCCCTGAGGTGAGGTGCGCATGCTGAGGACAGGCTGAGGCGGTGGCACTCCTGCTTGTGTCTCCACCAGGGCTTCGTGCCAGGGCCCCCCACAGTGGGAGCTGTGGCTGGGCAGGATGCACCTGTCCTGTCCCACACGGGGCTGAGAGCAAAGGGCAGCGGTTAAAGACTGCTCAGGAGCAGAGTCGTAGCTTGTACCCAGCTCTAAGGGTACCTCCTAGGGCCAGGGAGATGGCTCAGTGTAATAAGCACTTCCCTGGCAAGCACAAGGGCCTGAGTTCAATCCCTGGTTCCACCAAAAAAAAAAAGACTCACCTCCTGCACTTACAGTCTCCCACACCTGGCTCCCTTCTGCTCTCAGGAGTCATCACCCCGCAGTGAAGAGTGGGAGAGGGGGCGTCGACCCTCCAAGCCACATACCCAGATCTGTGCGCTGATCTACCCTGGCACAGACAATTCCTAATACCCAGTTTAGAGCCCACTGACGCAAAGCCCTGCCAATGGCCACCACAATGCCTTTCACAGGCCTTTGCTTGCTTGGCTAAGGGAGGGTTGCCAGGTCGAGCAAACACAACAGGAGGCACCACTGAAATGTGAATTTTAGGTAGAGGAGGGACCTTTCAGGTACAGTACGTGTGCTGAACTGTGCATGGGATGTGCACCTATTGACAACGATTCATCAGAGAGAGAGAGAGAGAGAGAGAGAGAGAGAGAGAGAGAGAGAGAGAGAGAGAGAGAGAGAGAGAGACGGCATGGTGGCATGTGCCTGCCAGATCTTGGGAGGCCATAAACAGGCAGATCACCACAAGTCCAATCTAGTAGTGAGGCCCTGAACACCCAGTAGACCCTTCCCTAAAACAATACAAAAAAAAGATTCATCAATGATCTGAAATGCCAATTTGTGACAGACTGTCCTGTGTTCTGCTGTCTTCTCAGATTCCTCTAGCTTCAACTACTCAGAACTGCCAGCACGCCATGTTTCAGGGCCGCAGAACCAGAACTCCAACGTAGTAAAGTACAAAAGAGGCTGTAGGCCAAAGCTAGAATGCAGAAGTCACAGAGAAAATGTACAAAGCTAGTCCCACATTCCGTGGGACCCTCACCCAGGGGCAGGCGCAGGAGCAACAAAGCTTACGCCCTGCCCGAAGGGGTGGGACAGGATGTTGTAGGAAGGTCTCCTTGGATGGAGGTGGGGTGCTGGAGAATGGCTGCCCAGGGACCCCGCAGGGCAGGGCGTCCAAGTGCCCTTAGTGCTTGTGCCAGAACAGCACAGAGGGCATGTGTGATGTCACAGTGTTTCTAAACGGAAGCAGAGTGTGTCTTCCAGGACCCAGATATAGTGTGTTCCAGAGAGACCCACTCTGTGTGGGACACCAGATCTGCTCCCAAGTGGGGCCAGAGCCAGCTCTCTGCAGCTCTGAGCCAGAATAAACTCTTTGTCCTTTGAGTGCCTGTCAAAGCGTCCAAAGCTGCTTCATACAGTGGCCGAATGTAGAGGTAGCATGACGCATGGTGGTACATGCCTGTCATTCCAGCATTTGGGAGGCTGAGGCAGAAGGGTGGCTGTGAGTTCAGGACCAGCCTGGGCTACAAAGTGAGGTCAAGGCCAGCCCAAACTGCATAGTGTTATCCTGTCTCAAAAAACAGGAAAAAAAAGACAAAAATAAATGAAATTTCAAAAAAGTCTAGAGCTAGCCCAAGTTTCAGAAACCCAAGGAGCATGGTGCCGTGTTCAGTTCACAGCCTGACCATGAGCACCCTTCTGCTTCACTTCTGAGATTCAGCAAAGATAAGGGAGTATATGTAAAAACACTGCAAATCTGTCTGGTTTTCCTTTGTCGCTTTGTAATTTTCTCTTCAAAAACTTCACATAGCACCTGGCCTCTTTTTCTTTCTAGTTCTAGCACTGCTGCAAGAGAAGGAACAGTGTTGTGCAGATTAACCTCTAGAAACTGAGACCAGCACAGACAGACTAGTAGGCCTGGAATGAATGACAGGGCCTGTTGCAATGGTGTCTTCCACAGCCGCTGAGGGACGTGAGCTCAGCACCACAAAACAGCAAGAGGAGATCGACATTGAAAGTAGCAACAGACAGCTCTAGCACAGACAGAATGTGCAAATCCCTCTGACACAGTTACCTCTGTGGGAACGCAGGGAGGAAAGCACAGCGGCCGGATCTCTCACATGCCTAGCTCGGAAATGTGCGGACATCCAAAGTGCAAGGGAGAAGCTATCCATTATGCTTTCCTTACTATTGTCTCTTGCAATATGGAATAACAAGCTCCACATTTAGAAGGAAGGACAAGAAGTACATTTTTAATGATAGGAAATTTATACATAGTATGTTGGCCCATTAGTACAATTCAGATTTGTAGATCTTAATGTATTTATTCTTCCAATCTTGCCTTATCATGTACTAAAAGCCTACTCTGAGGGCAATAATCAAGACATATAATTTATTGTGCTTTCAAACATTTTGGAAAAGCTATGTCCTAATAACCCCCAGCCCCGGAGAAGAAACTTAAGAAAAGGCAGCACTGTGTTAACGAGCTGGGATGGGAGAGCTGGCTGCAGTGCCTTCATGCAAGCCACCCAGAACCCGGGAGACACGCGGGGCCTTGGCTCCGCACACACACCTTATCTTTCCTGAATCTCAGAAGTGAAGAGTGGCATCCATGCCCGAGCAAATTTCTCCCTGAAGCCACTGTCGAGAGAGGCCTCTAATCTGAGCCACGTGGTCGGATCTCATGGGCCCTCCACGCCTTCTCCACAGCATCTGAGCTTCCTCCATGAATAAGCAAGAAGCTGGGGCTGGGGAGATAGCTCAGTGGCATAAGCGCCTGCCTGGCAAGCGCAAGGTGCAGAGTTCAATCCCAGTACAATAACAATAATAACCAAGAAGCTGTGCCAAGCCAAGACCTGTGTTCATGGCCTGCGCACCACAGAGGTTGATCAGCTTCATTTTCGGTCCACTGACTCCATAAACCAGGCAAGGCCACATAACCAAGACATCATTTTCATTGGTACCATGGCTTTGCTGTGCTTTGCTGTTGTTATCTTATTTTATTTTATTTTATTTTGAAGACTAAAAACAGAAGCAAAAAAACAGAAACAGTGGTAGAAACAGAGTAACACAACAATATATACGTAACAGATTTTCAAACAGGAATAGCTAATTAACAGTGATGGTTATCTATTTTTATCATCAAATCTGTTGCTCAAATTAACAGCTATAGTTGTGTAAGATTAAAAACAAATAATTGAATTTCTTTTCAGAACTGAGGATTGAACTCAGACCCTTGATCTTGCCAGAGAAGCACTTATTCCACTGAGCCATCTCCCCAGCCCCTAAGTAGTTGAATATTAATGCTTGCCTTCAAGAAATCTTAACTTTTCCTTGTCTTTTAAAGTTTTATCTTAAAGAGAGTATAATTGATAAGACATTAGACACAGTACACATTTAGAAGACCAAGATGAGAGGCATTCAACCAGGGGTTTTTCCTACATGTTGCTGTCTTTGATGTAGTTGATCAGATCACAGATATCAGAGTTCGTCAAGGTGAAAATTCTAAACATGAACTGCTAGTTTCAAAAAGCTAACGCAGGTATGAGCACAAGCATCCCCACTGCCTGTAAACTTGCATGACATCCCCTTCTCCCTTTTTCCCTGACGTTTCTCTCATCTTTATTGTTTAAACCCTAAGTTCAGTTTCCTTCCACTTTACTGTATCTATTATACTTTTCAGGTTTTATTTATTCTTTCAGGTTCTTAAACTAGGGAGACAATAGGATATTTACACACCTTGGTCTGATTTATTTCACATATGAATATAGCTTCAGGTGCATCCATTTACCTATATAGGCTTTGGGTTTGTCTTTATCTCTGAGTAGTATGCCATTGCATAAAAATACCACATTTTTTCACTCATTCCTCAAGTGATGGACATTTGCTACGGCACATTATGCTGCTATAAACATGGGTGCTCATGTACCACTACGGCATGATGTTTCCCACTCTCTGGAGAAAATACTCAAAAGGGATAGCCGGACTGCATGGCGTTTCCAGTCCAAGTTTTCTGAGGAGTTTCATTCCACACTGATTACCACAGTGGCTGGACCAGTCTACAGTCCCACCAGCAGTGGAGAAGGGCTCCTTCTTCCCCACAGCCTCTTCAGCATTTGTTATTACTTGATTTCTTTGTGATAGCCCTCCTTTCTGTGGTGAGATGGCATCTCAGTGCTGTTCTAACTTGCGTTTCTCAGGTGGCCAGAGCTGCTGAACATTTTTCCATGTAGTTCATTTGCCACTTGTATTTCTTCCTCTGAGAAGTTTGTATTCATCTCAGCTGCCCATTTTTGGATTGGGTCTTTACATTTGGGGAGCTGAATTTTTTTAGTTCTTTATATAATTTAGATAGCAGTACTTTGGATGATCATTGGTTATTTTTTGTGGGTTGTCTTTTCACTGTTTGTGATTTCTTTTAACATGCAGAAACCTCTTCATAATGAGATCCCAGTCATTAATTCTTTAGGGTACATTTCCCATGTAGTTTGGTTTTTGTTTATTAATTGTCTGCCTATTCCTGTCTTCAAGGTTTTCACTATTTTTACTTCCACGAGATTTAGTGTTTCTGTTTTTGTTTGTTTGTTTTTAATGTATTTAGTACAGGGTCTACAGGGTCTCACTACACAGATCAGACTCATAGTGATCCTCCTGTTCCAGCCTCCCAAGCACTGGGGTTACAGGCTTATACCACCATGTCCTGTCTCAATCACCCTCTCAGCATGATGGGGGGGGAGGCTGGCACAGCATGCTAGGGATTGAGCCATGGTCACCATCTAAGCAGGCACTTTAGTCTGCTGAGTTTCTGGCCAGCGCTTAGTGTTTCTGCTTTAATGTTTAGATCTTTAATCCATGTTGACTTTAGCTTAGTGCATAACAGTAGATGCAGGTCTAATTTTAGTTTTCGGCATGTGAAGAGCCAGATTTTCCAGCACCAATTGTGAAAGAGGCTATCTTTCTTTCAGTCAGCATGTTTATCTTGTTTGTCAAAGATAAGATGGCTGAGTGTGTTTGTAGTTGTATTTGCATGTTGTCTTTTGTTCCATTGATTCTTGGGGTTTTTTTGCCAGTACCATGCTGATTTTATCACAGTAGCTTTGTTGTATAATTTCAAGTCAGGGATTGTAATGCCTCCTGCCTTGCCTGTGCTGTCCCAGATTATCTTTGCTATTCTTGGTCTTTTCTGGTTCCAAATAAATTTTAAGAATGCTTTCTTTAGATCTGTGAAGTACTTTGATGGTATTTTGATAGGGATTGCATTAAGTTTGTATAACAATGTTGGGAGTATGGCCATTTTCACAATGTTGGTTCTTCCTATCTAGGAAAAAGGAGTATCTTCCTATTTTCTGAAATCCTTTTTGATCTGTTTTTTAAGAGGGCTGTAATTTTCATTGTGTCTTGGTTACTTTTCACTCATTGTTGGGACGAATACCCAACTCTCAAAATGAAGGAAGGAAAGGTTTACTTAGCTCACAGCTTATGGAGGTTTCAGTCCATATTCTGCTGGCTCCAAGGCAAATGACAGCAGTTCATGCGGCAGAAGACAATGAAGAGCAGAGGAGGAGCAGCTGCGGGATCCATCAAGCCTCTCTCTTCCTTCTACACTGACTGCCAAGACCAGCACTCCATCACGAAGATCAGAGCTCCTCTGAGGTGGCACGGCTGCGAAGATCAAGGTTCTCTGAAATGGCACAGCTGCAAGTGGCGGGACAAAGACCCAGACTTCCCCAAGGAAGCAGGGCGGGGGCAGAGCCCTCCTCACCTCCTCTCTACACACTTTCTGTGCTGAGTCACTGGGGGCAGGCCCCAGACATGCCCTATGGTGGGCCCCCCTGGCCCTGGAACCACGAGAGCCCA
>PVKA01055087.1:0-10468 GCA_004027165.1 Ctenomys sociabilis
CTTGTTTTTTTTTTTTTTTTTTTTTTTTTTTGTCTTTTTGAGACAGGGTCTCACTATGCAGTTCAGGCTGGCCTTAAGCTCACTTTGTAGCTTAGGCTGGTCTCGAACTCACAACAATCCTCCTGTCTCAGCCTCCCGAGTGCTGGGATTACAGGCATGCGCCACCACGCCCGGCTTCTCTCTCTCTTTCTACCATAGATTTTCACACCCTGGACAGTGCACAGTGGTAAGGTATCAGAAGTGTGAAAACATCGTTAAAAAGTGGATTTGCTGTGTCCTGGGGCACACTGAGATGGCAACTGAGACTGGGCATGGTGGGACGCACCTGTAATCCCAGTTCTTAGGAGGCTGTAAACAGGCAGATCACTATGAGTCCAGTCTAGTATTGAGACCCTGAACACCCACTCTGTAGACTCTTCCCCAAAATACAAAAAAAAAAAAAAAGTGGGTTTAAAAAGGAGACATTAAGAAAAGATAGGAAAGAAGGACACATGTGGCTTCCTGAACTGCAGGCATCTATTCCAGACATAAATCATAGGAAAGAATAGTAGGTGTGTTTAAAGCATGCTGTAAAAGTGTTATGTATCTAGGTACCTGTTGAAAAGGCTTCCTGTTTCTTAGCAGATATCTTCACTGTGACTTAAAGATTGTTGGCACAGAATTTAAATCAAATGAGACTAGACCATCTCTAATTTACAATGTTTCCAAAACAATATCTCTTATTGTGTACTATTTGTATTTATTTGCTATTAGTGCATAACAAAGAGCAGCATAAGTCAGTGCCCATTTACTACTTCACAGTTTCCCTGGGACTGAACAGAGAGCCCAAGCGCAGCTCCAATAGGTCCTCTGCTCAGAGCCTCATTAGGCTGCCCCAGGGCGTCAATACACACCGCGGTCTCACCTAAGGCTTTTGCTCCTCTACTGAGCTCACTGGTTGGTGAAAGATTTCACATGTTCAAGTCTTGTGGCTTCAAAACTGAGGCCTTCCCTGCTGGAGGCTGCCCGCTGTTCCCTCCCATGTGGACTTCTCTACCCCATGAAAGTTCATTTCTTTAAAGCCAGTGAGAGGATATCTCTGCTGCTTCTTTACTCTCAAACTTCTAGAAGACCTATTTCTAAAGAACTTGATTGATCAGGTCAGACCTACGAGATTACTCTCCCCTTTGCTTAAGGTAAAGTTCCTAATTAGGGCTTAATTATATCTGTAAACCATCTTTATCTTGTCATCTTTGCGCTAGGCTACTGGAATGGGTGTAGATTCTCTTGATTAGCATAAGAAAAGAATTACTATGGTTTGTGACTAGATGTCCCCCCAAAGCCTTTCAGAGACAACTGAATCAGGAGTGTCTGACTGAATCATAGCGCGATGCTGGGAGTAAAGGTGGGTGATTGCTGGATCAGTGCACTGATCAGGTTGGTGCTGCCCTAATCCTGAAGGGACAGAAGGAGGCTTGTCTCACTTGTTCTTGCTGCTTTTACTGTCTTCTTCCACTATGAATGGTTGTCCCTCTGCCATGTGCCACTCTGCCTAGGAGTCAGATTGAAACCTCTACAAACTGTGGGCCAAATAAACCTGCCCTGCCTTTAGCTTTGATCATAGAGTACTTTGTCTCAGCAATAAGAAAAATAACTAAGACAGGCATGTTATAAGGCTGTGGGTCATTAAGTCCATGTTAAAATGCCTCCCTTATCAGTCAAAAGAATATAAAAGTTATGAATATAACACCTATGAACTGTTTTCTTCAAATTTATAATGTAAAACTTAAAAATCCTCTCGAGCACTCATCCTTTAATGATCTTTAGAATAATCATCAGATAAATACCCAAAGGTGGAAATTATGTGTCATATAACAATTCTATTTTGGGTTTTTAAAGAACTTCTATGCTGGTTTCTATAATGGCTGTAATGATTTATATTTGCTTCAACAGTGTACAGAGATTCTCTTTTATCCACATGTTTGTCAACTCTTCTTGTCCTCTCCTTTGGTCAATAGTTATGCTGCCATGTGTGAGGTAATATCTTACTGCACTTTTTCAATTTCCTTAATGATTAGTGGTGCTTAGCATTTTCTCATCCACCTTTGTCCATTTATATGTCTTTTAAAAAATGTTTATTTGGCCCCTTTGCTCACTTTTTCATTGAATCCTTTGTTTACTCTCCACAGAGTTTGTGTTTCATACATATGGTCAAATTGACATGTCATCAAATATATCACTTGCAGTTATTTTCTCTGTACATTTTCTCTGTGGATATTTTTTCTGTAGATTGTCTGTTTATTGATGGTTTCCTTTGTTGTGCAAAACTGTTTTATGGTAACATAATGTTACATGTCTACATTTGTTTTTGTTGTCTATTTTGGGGGTCATATCCAGAAAAATCAATTACCACACCAGTATTGTGGAGCTTTCTTGCTATATACTCCTCTAGTACTGTTAAACAATATTAGTATTGTCATAACAGCCAGGGAGATAGCACAGTAGAATATATTCTTGCCTGGCAAGCACAGGGTCCTGATTTAAATCTCTGGTACCACAAAAATAAAAAAAATTACTATTGTCAGGTCTTAAGTCTAGTTAGTTTAACCTGCTCTGAGTTTATTTTTTTGTTTAAAATGAGGTAAAGGTCTAGTTCCAATCTTCAACATGTGTCTATACAGTTTTCTTAGGATCATTTATGTTTGGCAACTTTGTCCAAAAAAATGACCATACATACGTAGGTTCCTATTTTTTACTCTATCCTGTTACATTGGTCAATGCCAGAAGTAAGTTGTTTTAATTACTATGTTTTGTACTATAATTTGAAATCAGATAATGTGTGGCCTTTAGCTTTCTTCTTTTTGTGATCATTGCCTTCCTGATTTAGGGCTGCTTTATTTTCTGAGTTTGAGGGGAGGCTCCATATGAGTTTCAGTATTTATTGTATTGCTATAAAAAATAATGTTGAAATTTTGATAGGAATTGCACTGGTTCTGTAGGTCACTGTGTTGACAATACTGATTCTTCCAATCATGACCACTGGATGTCTTTATTACTTGTCCTCTTTGATTTCTTTCATTAACATTTAATTTTTTCAATGTTTAGATTTTTTATCTCTATTAAAGTTATTCCCAAATTTTATTGCTTATTTGTAACTATTATAAATAATAGTTACAAATAATTATAAATAATGCTCTTGTGACCTTTTTTTGGCAATGTTCACTGTTAGTGCATAAAAAAACAATTGACTGATGCCAGGCATGTGGGCACAGTCAGAGCTACCTTCAACTCCCATCTATTTCAGAAGCTGAGGTAGGAAAATAGAAAATGAAATGTCACTGTGGACAACATAAAAGCAAGACACTCTCATAAACATCAACAACTAACATAACTTTATTACACTTAGTAGTACTAAAAGGTGGTAGGGGTTTTTGGGGGGTATGTGTAGAATCTTTAGAGTTTTCTATGCAAAACGTCATGCTACCAACAAACACTGTCAATTTCTCCTCTACTTGGATGCCTTTTATTTGTTTAGTTTGCCCAAATATTTTGGTAAAGGCTTTTATTTCTGTGTTTAATAAAAGTAACGAGAGTGGGCTTTCTAACTCTATATTGAATGAGAGTGGTGACAGACTGGTCCAGATTTTAAGGTAAAGAAAATGAACTTTTCAGCACTGAACATGATACTGTCTGTGGGATTGCCACATGTGACCTCATAGTCTCAAGGTACGCTCTTCCTATAACTAGATATATTGAGGGCACTGTACACGAAAAGATGTTGAATTTCATAGAACGTTTATTCTGCATCTACTGAGATGATCACACAGCTTTTGTCCTTCATTGGTTAATGCGATGTGTCACATGATGATTTGCATATGTTGACCCATCTCTGCATCACTGGGATGACTCCAGCTTGATCACAGCGAATGATCCCTTCACTATGTTACTGATTTCGCTTTGTTAAAATTTTGCTGAGAATTGTGCCACTTAAATTCATCAAATATATTGCAGTTCATCTTTCCTGTGATGTTTTCATGTTCACTTTAGTGTCAGGGCCAATTATTTTATGTTTTCATAAAATAATTTGAAAATGTTCCCTCCTTTTCAATTCTTTGGGGGAACTTATGTAAGGTTGGTGAAAGTTCTTCTCTAAATGTGTGATAGAATTGAGCAGTGGAGCCATCAGGCCCAAGCTTTTCTTTGATGGAAGATCTTCAAAATTGGTTCAATTTCCTTAGTCACTGTTGGCCTGTTCCTATTCCTTATTTCTTCATGGTTCAGTCTTGGTGGGTTGTACGTACCTTGCAATGTATCCATTATGTCTGAGTTATCCCATTTGTTGATTGATTATAGACATGTCTGTGGTCCTTCATGTGCTATTATTTCGTGGAGCCACTGTCTGAGTTCTGTGGCAGCCTAAGCTACCCCACACAGGCACTGTAACCACCTTTCTAATACATCACTTCCTTTCCTTAGAAATGTTTTCTTCCTCTGAAAAATGTATTTGTTTTTATATCAACATCTCCTTTTCTTTTTCATTCTCACAGCTCACCAATTTATGTCACTTTCAACTCAGAAAATCTTTGGAATCCATTACTCCTCAACATTTTGGGTAACCTCTCTACTATATTTCTATCCCTATGCCACAGTCTTCCCTCCATGCAGCTTCTGAAATTCATTTTCTAAAAATAAATATGACCTGATCTCTCTGATGCTGTATGGTTTATCTTGATCTTCCATTGCTTATAGAATAAAATCCAAATTTATCTTATGACATACAAAATTCATTATAATTCCAATAATTTCTCCAGTGTCTTTCTTCCATTTAGTTTTCTGCTATTTTATATTTATAAAAATGTAAAATAATTATAAGTTTACATCTTTTCTCTCTCATAAGATATGAAGTTTTCAAAGGAAGTGACTGATCATTTGGGAAATATTCTGCTAACGACTACTACTTAAAGACTTGAAAAAATGGGGTAGAATGAAAAGATAGTCTGTTATCTTGCAGAGCTGCCAAAAACTTACCTTGGAGAGCATGGACTGGAACTCACCATGGAAGTAAGGCTCTTATGGAAGTTGCTGTGGTCCCTGGAAGACATCATTGGAGCTACCATTGAGGGTATAAATAATCCTTATTTCCAAGAAAGTTAATGCAATGAGACTTTCTGCAGTTAAAGTGTTAGAAAGTTGGAAGCTAAATCCCTAAATATAAACAGATAGAAGAAGGATTGTTTTGGAAGGAGAAAACCCAGAATCAGTTTATTAATAGTGCTCATGGGGCTTCTGGAACCTTGACAGATGACTCCATATGGGCCACAAAGAACAAAACATGAAGAGCTGTGTTCCTTCCCTACTGACTCATATGTGGGACAAGCCTAACCAAGAATGACACACAGTCCATGGGTTGCCTGCTACTGCAGATGGTCCTTCAAAGATTGACCTGGGCTTGCACAGACCTGCACGTGAGGCTCACTGGCAGCACCTTCCAAAATGACAGGTTGTCCATAGTGACACCATGTGGCTGCAAGAAATATTAACAGTATCAGACCCATCTCTTTTCCTTGAGCTAATTTCAATTCTTACAGATATGAGTTCCTACAGTTGATAAAAATACCAGAAGCAGTCTAAAACTTTCTCCCAACTAGAATGTAATAGTTATGTTTATTTGTTATGATTACTGCTGCAGAAATAAAAAAGAAACTATTATGGCTATACTTTATTTATTTATTTATTTTTTGGGCAGAACCAGGGATTGAACTCAGGCCCTTGTGCTTGCCAGGGAAGTGCTTATTCCACTGAGCCATCTCCCCAGCCCCAATGGCTATAATTGCTCTCTGGCATTTTTAACAATTCAAACTGGGAAATACTTATGACTCATAATATAGAGAAAGGGGCTTTTTAAAAAAAATCCTTTTTATAAGAGACAATGTGTCAGAAACTATGGAACTAGGTAGACCGAAGCCACTGCCCTTGTTTTGGCTGATGTGGAAGCTGACTTCCGTGTATTTGCCCAGGTCTCAGCAGCAGCCCTTGATCTCATCTACAGAAGCTAAGAGCCGCACAGAACATAACTTAGAGCCCATTTTCCTAATGAGGCAAAGCCGTTGAAGATTTTCATTTAGAGGCTACCATCACCAACTCATCTCTGTAGAGCAGAGGATTTTTTTAAAGATGTGAGCAGGAAACAGCAAGACAGAGAACAAGATAACTGGATTGCAATACTTTCACAGAAGACAGAAAATATTTTGATGGGAGTAACATCGTGAGTAATGTTAGATATTGGTACCAACAAAGAATTCTGAGATTCATTACTAAATATAAAATTATTTGTAAATCATTAGCAAAGACATGAATTGGGTAGAAAAACAATGTCTCAATCATGGTGACAAAATATTTTTGCTGCCTGTCCTGGAAATGTCTACCATTGCAGTATTTTTAAATGCTTTCCTGTTGAAAGGTTGTTTTGTACCATATTTCCCCTACTCCAACTTGTAAAAAGAATTTTCATTCAAATTGTGCCAAGAAGTAAAAAATTTAAACTAGTTATAAAAAACATGTTTCCAAGCTACTTTTTTGGAGAATCTAATAAAAGAAAACATCAGCAAAAGGGAAGAGAGCACCTGCTGGAGGGAAAATGAGATGAAGTTTCCAAAAACTTTTAAGAAAAAAAATCTTGTAAAAAACACTATTTTTAACATAAATTAAGGATTTAAACATTCTATAATGAATGTCATATTTTCAAGCTACTTTTGAAAAAAAATTCCTGAAAAGACATTTGCAATAGAAACCTTGAAATGTAATTTTGCTGGTTTTTTCCAACATAGTTTGAAAAGAAACTAGAATATAACATATTTTTCATACAGAGGAAAATAGTGCAAGATTTAAATAATATACTTGCTACAATAAGCACAAGCAAATCTTTAGGAGGGACTCTGAAGTTGAGATAAAATTATTCCAAGTATTATGAAAGTGATCAGCTCTTTGTACTACCTTCCCCTCTGCTTCTCCTGGTGATCCAGAAAGTGATATAACTGTCCAGGATGGAGAACAAGGGGTGGGGGAAGGTCCCTTTAGTTATGGGTGGGAGATTCCTGGATGGGACTGAGCCTTGGGCTGTCAGTAACCTAGGAAATGAAACACTAGAAGATGGGGAACTTGGAAAGAGATGTAAAACCATACAGTACAGAACTCCAGGTACATCAGAGACTAACAGCACTTCACTAGCTCAAGTTTCAATGTCTGGATGAAAAAGTCAAAGTCTGAAAAAGATAGTAAAAAATGTTTTAATACACCTAAACAAGGGGAAAATAAAAGAAGTAATTTTGTTTATCTTTGCTACATGGAAATGCTATCAAGTTGCAAACCCACATAATAATAAAACCAAGTTTGATCACAGCTTTTTTTTTTTTTTTGTGGAACCAGAGATTGGACTCAGACCCTTATGCTTGCCATGGAAGTTCTTATTCTACTGACCCATCTCCCAAGCCCCTGATCACAGCTTTGAAGAGAACATCACTCAGCCTATGCAGCTGTGCTGTACCATGTATGATACATGAGAGGAATTTTTTCTTATTTCCTCTGATCTGGAATCTAGTAATCTAAGCTGAGGGTAGGAAACATATGCAATTGTGGTAAAAGACTCCTGCCAAACTATCCCCAAAACCTACTGCCTATCTATCTTTGAACCTACAAATGTAGAACTGAAAATCAAAGAAACCATTTGAGGGACTGGTCAATAGAAATGCAATGACATTTCTTTCTCCCTTTGCAATATTCTTCATCTCTAATTAAAAAGGGACTGATCCAGAAAAGCATTCTGTTTGTCCACTACAAGGCATACTTGTTTTCTCATTGGACAGTGGTCTTGCTTATTCCTTCCTCTGTATGCTATTTGAGTTTTTATATGCATATGGGTGTCAGAGTTTCTAGATAAAACACAGGACATATGGGAATCACTTCTAAAAGTTATCAATGTTTATCTGAAATTCAGATTTAATTGTATACCTATTTAGTTTGCTAAATCTGACAAACAATTGGGAAGAACAGTAAAGCAGAGGCAGAAGACAGTGGACATAAATGAAGATAACTAGGCTTGGAGCACGTTGTAGTGCCCCTTCCAGATATTTCATTGGGAGGAAGTCTCAGCACTGAATACCTGTCTGCAGTAGAAACTATGTGGCAGAATCAAAAAATTAGAAAACTTGGAAAACTCCAACATATTCCACAACAATCCACCTACTTGACTGTCTCAAGAGACCAATCACATGGATGCCCTTGCCTGACATAAAGACATGAGAACAAATAATATGTTCAAAAAGTTCTACCAGGTACAGAATGAAGCAGATCAATAGAAATGATGCAAGATATACATGGGGTGGAAAAAGATTGATCAATCAATGAATTCCAAAATGCAGTTAGGACCGAGGAGCTTTGGAGAATTGCTATAGAGAATGGTGATTTTAGTTAGAAATTGTGTACTGCAGATTTCAACAAGTTAGAAGGATCTTAAAAGTTTTATAAATATTCAAATGTAGAAATGATGTTTGAAGAGTTGACTGTTTAATTTCGCCTAAACATTATGCCAAGTATACATATAATAAATATACATAATGTTCCACTAATATGTACACTTTATATATAATATGTATTGTTATATGTATTTTAATACATATAAAGTAACAAAAGTAAAAGCAGAAAAAATAATGTCATCATTTATTTAAGATCTTTTGTGGCTCAAAGAACATGATCAAGAAAGTGGAAATACAACTCAAGAAATGGTAATTGGAAATATATTTATAAATTTATTTGCAAGTCATATATAGATTATATAATTTAAAGAACTCTTACAATTAAGTAAGAAAAACACAAATAGCCTAATTAATAATTGGATAAGGGATAACAGTTTTTCAATGTAACTATAAAAATGGCTAAAATACCCATTAGAAAATGCTTAACATTACTATCCTTCAGTGAATCCAAACTAAAACCACTTGGAGATATTTCACACCCACTTGAAAGCTATAATAAAATGATCAGACAATGACAAGTTCCATAAGCACATGAAGAAATTGGAACTCTTGTACACTGCTGGCAAGACTGTAAAATGGCACGGTCACTTTGGGAAATAATACAGCATTGCCTCAAAAAAATTAAGTACAAAGTAATCATATGAACCAAGAAACCTACTCGTAGGTACCCACCCAAGAAAATGAAAATTTATGATCCCACAAAAAGTTGTAATTAAGTATTCATAGCGCCATTAACCATGATACTGAAAAAGTAAAAATAATGTTTCTCTACTTAAGGAACATGATAAATTGCCCATTCATGACATTTCTATTCAACATAGTACTCAAAGTCTTATCCAGAGAAATTAGGCAAAAATTAATTATATTGTGTCCAAGTCAGACAGGATCAAATAAAATTATTTGTGTTTATAGATAGCATGGTCATTTGGAAAGAATTTTTACAAATGATAAAATCTTATAGACAAAAGGATCTACAGTGTTGGAACTGATAAATAAATTTAGTAAAGTATCAAGATGAAAAAATTCACACAAAAATATCAATAGTGCTTCTATTTATTAGCAAGAAAGCATCCAAAAAATGAATTCAGGAAAAAATTTCATTTTTGATGACATCAAAAGCATAAGAATGAGGCTGAGGAAATAGCTCAGCATCTTAAGTGTCTGCCTGGCAAGTGTAAGGTCCCAAATTTGATCCCCAGTACAGAAAAAAGAAGGAATTAATTTATCCATAAAGTTGAAATATCTTTATACTAAAAACTATTTTTAAAACTGCTAAAGGAAATAAAAGATTACACAAAGAAGTGGGAGGGTATGCAACATTTGTGGATTAAAAGAATTCATATGATTAAAATATCTTGTACTACTCAAAGGGATCTGTATGTTCATTGCAATTAAAATATCAATGGTGGGCTGGGAAGTTGGCTCAGTGGAATAAACACTTCCCTGGCAAGCACTAAGGGCCTGAGTTCAATCCCTGGTTCTGCCAATAAATAAATAAATAAATAAATAAATAAATAAATAAATAAATAAATAAAATATCAATGGCATTTGAACAGAAATATGAAAAGATAATCCAAAAATTCACATAGAACCACAAAAGACCCTGGGTAGTCAAGACCATATTGAGCAAATAGCATAAGAATTACATTAGCTGATATCAAAACAAACTGCAAGGTTATAGCAATCAAAACAACGTGAAATTAGCACAAAAAAAAGAGATACATATTTAGGAACACTGGTATTTGCTGCATGCATATTTATTTTTTTTCATTTATTTTTATTTTATTAAAATACAAATGTCAATCAGACAGTTTCAAGACACCTTAACCATACACATTCGATGAATTAATACATTGCAAACTGTTTTCATAACGTTTTGGTATTGTACAAGGTGCATACATGATATTATATTTACAGATATTATTTTAGCAGATATCTCTTATCAGTGAATTAAGAGT
>PVKA01055088.1:0-10467 GCA_004027165.1 Ctenomys sociabilis
AGTCATCTTCTTGGTATGTCCTCACATGAGTGGAAAGGAAATAGCTCTCTTCTCTCTTGGCATAATGGCGGTCACTCTGTTATGGGGGCTTCACCTCCTACCCCAGCCCTCTTTCCAGGCTTGAGACCAGCCGGACACACAAGCAGGCTGTGGACACCCAGGGAAAGCCCCAGCCCTGGTCTTGCTACTGCTCCCAGGCTGGGATTGCTTCCCCCAGCAAGGTCGTGCTCAAAGAACTCCTTAGACAGAGTAAATGCAGCAGCAGGCATTTGGGTGTGCACAGAGCCCCAGATCCAGCAGCAGCCAAACCAAAGGAGACCCCTGGAGCTTGGGCCCAAGCAGTGAGCACTGGGCGGCGGGCCTGGAGGCACTTACCTGGGTCAGGGACCCACAGTCTGGGTGGGCACGCAGTCCTCCAGAAACCCCTGGGTGGAGGCTAGCTGCAGCGTCTGGTTGGAGAAGCTCCAGGGTCATTCTGCTGCTTCCCTGTCCCTCCCTTTGCAATATCTTTGTAATTCCTTTCTTTTAAATCTTGGAAGCCCATAATGGTTGCAGAGAGAGAGAGGAGGAAAAGAAGGGACTTTCTCAAAATCAGTGTGTGAATTTGTGTTTATCAGGTAACGTTGTGGATTTCAGAGAAAAGACCATTGGAACGCCCCAGCCGTTTATCCCCGGGGATGCTGCCCTTTTCTGACATTGGCAGTGGCTAGAGCTGAAGGCTGGTGACAGGTCCTGAGAGTTCAAGAACTGGAGAGCGTGGAGCGACCTAGGGACGAAGGGTAGCAGAGGTGGGGTGTGGGGCCCTTCAATTCCAGACAAGTCAGTAAGAGTCAGCAGCATGGAGGCCGGCTGCCCAGAGGCCATCCCAACAGGCGTGGGCAGAGCCCGAGGTGTGTGGCCTGGGCCATCAGTGGAGTACGCCGGGACAGAGTGATTCCTTCCCATCCACATCTCCAGCCTCCTGACTCCCTGCTGTTCTTCCACCTGGATAACACCAAATTAAGGAGTGACAATCGGAAAAAAAGAAGCCTGAGCCCAAACCCACATCCCCAAAGCCAAACTCCTTGAGCCTCAGTTTCCACATCTATAAAATGGGTATAAACAACCTTCTTTCCCCCCCCCCCACAAGAGCATGAGAGTGGAAGCAGGTGTTATATTTCAAGCCACAATGCATTTAATAGGGGCTTAAAGATTTTGTTATTAATTAAGTAGCGTCTTACATAGTGGTTAAAAGAGAGGACCCTGGAGCTAGACAGCATGGATTCAAGTTTCTTAGTGATTAAATTTCAGTTTTCTCCTCCTTGTGTCCTTGTTTCTACATTTTTAAATGGGGCTATTGTGAGGGTCAAATGAATGATTACGTGAAAAACAGTCAGGACAGGGCTGGTCGTCAGTTCTGTGGAGGTGTCAGCTCGTGTCACCAAACAGAGCATCACTCTGGAAGGTGGCAGCAGACAACGGTTTTCGCATGAAGACTGCCTGTTCATCTGTGAGGGTCCCTCTGACAAGCTCACCAGAGAAGTGTGGTCGTGGCCCTCCCTCACCAGCTCTGGGTGGAGTGGGGCTGGCTGGACAGAGGCCCCGTTCCTGCCCTCCGTCTTCCAGGGCTGAATTTCTGGGAGTACCCAACCCACCTCCCCCCAGCACCGGCTTGGCCGGGGCCTCCCGAAAACTGTGTCCTCCTACTGTGAGTGGCCAGAGAGCGTCTGTGTCCCCAGCACTGTCTACCACATTCCTGCACCCAGAGAACTTACAGAACATTTGAGGGGGGGCGAGAATGCCAGCCATATCCCCAGCACATCCCTGCCACCTGAGACCCAGGCCTCTCTGTAGAGCCAAATTCAGCACAGGCTCCACAAAGCAGCTGGCCATGGATGAGGAGAAAAAAAAATCACAGAAGGGAAGAGGTAGAGAGTGGGGAGAAGGAATGAGCTGCAGTAACTCCTGCTTGAAGAGTCGAGTAGAGATGGGATGTGGGGGACATAGTGGAGGGAAAGACAGCTAGCTCAGAGCAGAGAAGAGGGGGCAGCTGATGGAGGACCCAGCCCTGCTGCCAGCCAAGTTACCCTGAGGACCCCACGGCAACAGAGAGGACGTTGGGGGAACTGGAAAAGTCAGGTCTGTTTTCCAAAATGACAGCAAGCCCTCTATGCTGAAGCCAACCCTTAGCACGCTGGTGAGATGGCACATGCTGTCCCAGGGGGTGAGGAAGCTGGGCCTCCTAATTCCTGGCCCCCACTTTGGAATTTCTGAGCTGATCCTCTGGGCCTCTCAGGGACCCAATCCAGAAACACTGTGACGAATCAGCCCTAAAGCCCAAGGCCTTCCAGTCAAATCGAAGCCACATGGAGGAGTGTCTGCTCTGCAGCTGAACCACGCCACACGAGGGCGAAGCATTCAGTCACTGGTGTCATCAGCTCCCCTAGCATGTGCAGCCCCTTTGCAGAGGCCAGACTCTAAACGCTGGGCCAGGGCACTGGCTGGGAAGGGTGCATGGACTCCTGGGACGGAGGAGCCTGCAGAGGAGGAAGGATGAGGGAGTGTGTCCCTGCGGAGCCTCACTCCAGATCCAAGTGCCCAGATCGCAGAGCTCCCTCCAGAGCTGGCCTTCACTCACGCTGGCCCTCCCTTCCTGCCTCTGAGCCTTCTTTGGCCAGGGAGTCCCTGTCCCTCCCCCCACAGATGCCCCCACTTCCCCATTGAGTCCCTTCCTCAAGGTTGAGAGACTTGAGAGGCCTGAATGAGACAGCATAGGTGAGAGTGGGACAAAAGGGCAGATTCAGTCACAGCTGGCTGGGGGTCCCCGGGGCCAGCTGGGGGCCTGGGCAGCTTAGGGAGGGATGTGCCTGAGACGTACTGGGCTTCTAAGGGGGCGGCTCCAAATGTCCAAGGCCCGGAGCAGAAGGGAGAAAGCCCAGTATAGGACAAAGGAGGAGCCAGATGCCAAGTGGAGAGTTCTCAGCCTCAGGAAGGGTTGGACCACCCTGACCACACAGGGCTGTCCTCCACCACTTCAACAGCTACACACCACAGGGCAGCATACAGTGTGGCCGCACAAGCAGTGACACCTCCCTGGCTTCTTAAATCATGGAATTTAAGAAATTTTCTTGCATTTCGAAATCATCCTAGACTCAAAGGCAGTTGCAGGGGGGCCAATCCCCCTCTCCCCCTCCCACCCCGGTTCCCGCAAAGGTAATGTTCGACTAAATGCTCACTACAGTGCACTTTCAAAACCAGGACTCGGACACTGGGATAATCCACAGATCATACTCAGATTTAAACCGTGCCACTTTAGTTGTTTCCTTGCATAGCTCCTAAATACAGGAATTCCAACATCAGCTATTAAGAATGAATTGACACATGTGTTTATCACTACTACTGTTTAGAAACCTCCCTGCTGTTTTTATTCCTGGCAGCAGCCCTCCCAGGCAGACAGACGGGAAGAGAACGTGTCCCTTCCCTTTCCCCTAAGTTTCTCAGGGAGACAATGTGACAGGAGCAGAGGAGAAATCCCAAGACAGCAGGACTGACACCACCTGCTCTTCCTGTCCTCCGCAGGGCTGACCCGGCCCCATACAAACAAAGGGACAGAAAAAACGAGGTGTTGAGCCTCTTCGGGAAGTGGGTAGCATTTAGTCTCCTCCCTGCTGCTTTAGGGGGTATCCTCAGAATCTGACACTGAACTTTATCTGAGTGGCTGGGACACCAGTTTTTTCAGCTGTAAAGTGGTGTTAGCAGAACCCCGGGATTACTGAGAGAATACGGTGAGGTGATATTTGTGGAAAGATTATAACATGTCTGATGCATCCTAAATTTGAATATGTGCTTAATAAATTAATAATAAAATGAAAAGAAAATATCTGTAACTCAGTATGTAGGAGAGCAGCGTTAATGCTAAGGTGTTCCCAAATAGCCTGGAGTACGTGAGGCTCTGGAGAAGCATGCGGCTTTCCATTTGCGTGGGGCATGCCTTTTGCATGCAAAATTGATTTAGTATGCTAATAAACTGGAGTTGATTGAAGACTAGTAGCTCTATGCTTTGAATAGTGATTGTTTTTAAGAAGCACCACCAGCCCAGCAGCCTCGGTGAGGCAGGCCTTCTCCCAGGTCCTACTGTTCTCTCTGACATTTAACACCTCGTGGCGCCAGACCTGCAGAGCCTCCGCAAACGCACCTGCTAGGCGAAGGCTGGACTCGGGTTGTTTGTTCATTGCAGAAGGTTCCCAGTTTCTGGTGGTCCACCTTACAAGTCCTGGGCTTTATGATGAGGCAAAAGTATACCTAGATAATCAGCCTGATACTGTTAGGATACTATTCAACAAGTACATGAAATATTCCACACTTCCGTACAAAATAGGTTTTGTGCTAGATAACTTTGCCTGACTGCAGGCTAATGGGGCTGTTCTTTGCATATTTAAGGGAGGTTAGATGTATTAGTTTTTTGTTGTTGTTGTACCAGGGATTGAACTCAGAACCCTGTGCTTGCAAAGCAAGCACTTATTCCACTGAGCTGTCTCCTCAGCCCCTATTAGATGGTCTTTTGATTTACAAGTGCTGGCTTATGTTGGGTTTAGAGTGATATGCTTTCCATCAAAATCCGAAGAGCATCTGTGCTCCCTTATTTTGTTCATGATTCTGCAGAGCCTGAAAGACACAGGTAAAACCATACTGGAGGGTCTTGGGCAGTGGAATGAGCCCTTAGGCAGCCTTCAGGACCACCTGCCAGGACTCTGACCCCTGGGGTACATCTGCTGGCTGAGGCTTGCTGAAAAGGCCAGTTGCCTTCTTGGCTGGGCTGCGCTCTGCCTGGGGCTGTTCAGAGACCCTCAGAAACCAGCCCCCCATCGGCCACAGCTGCTGGGAGAGCAAAATGGGGGGTTAAGGAGATTAAGGGCTAAACAGCAGGGAGCCCCCAATATACCCTATTCAAGGAGACAGGACTTAAGCCTACTGCACTGCCTTACAGTGATTTGGGAAGGAAAGCTGAGAATTCTTTTTATCATGGCCAAATATGTATAGCACAAAATTTACATTTTAACCATTTTCAAGTGTGCAGGTTAGTATATTTACAGTCTTGTGCAGCCACCACCTCTGTCCGATTCCAAAACTCTTTCCTCACCCAGAAAAGAAATGGGACTTAGGTCCATTAAGCAGTGTCTCTGCTCCTTGCCTTCAGCCCCGGCTAGATACTAATCTAATGTCCACTCTAGCTGTTTCATAGAAGAGGAATCTTAAAATATTTGTCTTTTGTGTCTGGCTTTTCTCCATTTAGCACAATGTTTTCTTTTTTTCTAAGGCCGAATAATATTCCGTGGCATGCATATACCACATAGTAGGGGTTATTTGCACTCTGGTGAATAGCGTGGATGTGAACAGGAGTGGACAAGTCTGCGTGGGAGCCCCAGCGTTCAGTTCCTTTGGGCACACAGTGTACTCAGAAGAGGAACTGCTGGATCACATTGTAAAGAAAGCTGGGATCTTGCTTTCTTGGGTGAGTTCAGTGCTAACTGGATCCATAGGGCCCACATAGGTCATATTCAGACAATCCCTGGACTAAATTGGTTTTATTACAATAAATGGTACATAGCTTCTGCTTATTATTATTATTATTATTATGCAGGTTCTACAGAGTCTCACTACATAGATCAAACTGGTAGTGATCCGCCTATGTTCAGCCTCCCACGCGCTGGGAGTGCAGGCCCAGCCACGCCCAGTCTCAATTGCCTTCGCAGCACTCCCTGAAGGCAGGGCAGCGCCCCACAAGGGGGAGCCCCACCCACTACAACTGTCTACACAGGTTCTTTAATCTGCTGAGCTATTTGGCCAACCCCAGCTTCTGCTTTGAAAATGAGTGAAAAGTGAAGGAGATGAGGCAGGATGTGTGAGGTGTACTCTTCCACGTGGGAAGCCTCAGGCACTGAGGGACTCAGTCAGGGATCTGTGAGGAGCCCCAGGGTGGGGACCAGAGAGAGTCCTCTACTAGAGGAGATACATGTATCCCCTAGAAGTTTCTAACATTGAGTTTTAAATAATTATCCCACCAGCACTGCATCTTTTCCCTCCCTGATCAGTTTTATTTATTTATTTATTTTTATTTATTTATTTTTTTTCTCTCCCCTCCCTCCTGATCAGTTTTAGAGTACCTCTGTATGACTTTACCTGTTCGTGTACTCATGTACGATTCAGGCCAAGGAGTCAGTCTCCACTGGTCCCTGGAGAGCTGTGAAGATCAGCTGAGTGGGCTGATGAAAAACAACTAAAACTCAGCCCATACGAAGGTCCTTGGTGCAGCCTCTTGTTCTGGGTGAGCGTTATTTCAGGAGTGCAGAGAGAAGGCCGTCGAGCTCCTGCTTCCCTAGAGTTCACAGTTGTGTAGAGAAGCTCTGACTCAGAGTTGAGGATTGTTTCAGAGATCACAGAGGATGTGGCCATTGAACTGGGCCTGGGAGGCAGGTGGGATTATAGGGGGAAGCCAGAGATGAGGCTCAGCCACAGAGCAGATAAAAGAATAGAGGCTGGGGTGGAGAAGTCAGGAATGGAGATCCCTTCTTTGGTGCCCAGTGGGTCCTGTTTAAGTGTCCGAGAGAGCAGGAAGCTACAACTTTGACCAGCGCTTGTGGTGCCCTGGTGCCAGGGCGGTCTCCCGGTAGGTTACAGGCCAGACTAGAGGAAGGGTCAGAGTTGGGGAGAAGGGTGAATGCGAAAGCACAAGGATGGAGGAGAGGACATGATTTCAACCCCAGAACTTAGAGTGATCAAAGGAACAACAGAGTAGTACCCCACAGTGTGTAAATGCTGTGTTTTCTTTATCCAGCCATACTGGTCACTTCCAAGATTGAGCTATTATACACTGTGCTGCTAAAAAGACAAGTGTGCATGGGTCACTGTAATATCATGTCTTAAACTCTTTCGGAAGAAAGCTAACAGAATGAGCTGGGGCAGATGAAATTTCTAGTTTCAGTTTATATGTTGCAAATGTATGTGCTCAAAAAGGAAGGGGATCAAGAGATGGAGGAGGGAGAAGGAGAAAAAAAGAGGATTTTTAAAAATGAATTAAAATGTATTGTGCACATTTGCCAAATCCCCATGAGGAGCTCAAACATCATGTACAGCAAATGAATGCCAATAAAAAGCACAGATAAAAGGAATGAAGTATCTTTTTTATTTTTATTTTTTAAGAAATGAAGAATTGAAACATGCTACAACATGGTTAAACCTTGATAACATTACCTTCAGTGGACAATGCAATCACAAAAGCCTGCATAATGAATAATTCAGTTTATGTAAAATATCCAGAACAGCAAACTCCATAAAGGTGGAAAGCTAGCTAAAGGTTGCCAGAAGCTGGGGAGAAGGGAGGGTAGATGTGGCTGATTAATGGAGATGGGGTTTCTTTTAAGACATTCAGAATATTCTAGGGCCAGCCAAATAATTCAGCAGATTAAAGCGCCGGCAAGCAGGTACAAGGGCCAGGGGTTCGATCCCCAGGCCTGCCCTGCTGGCCCCGCCCCTGGGGCACACTGAGACAGCAATAGAGACTGAGTGTGGTGGTGCACGCCTGTAATCCCAGCCCTTGCGAGGCTGTGAACAGGCAGATCACTATGAGTCCAGTCTAGTAGTGAGACCCTGAACACCCTGAAGACCCTTCCCTAAAAAACAAAACAAAAGAATATTCTAGAAGTGGATAATGGTAATAGTTGCACAGCCCTGTGACTATACTGAATGCGTCAAATTGTTCCACTTCAAAGGCCTAACATGGAAAATTTTGTGTGCATTATTCTATAATTTTATTTTGTGGGGGAACTAAATAAAGATCCGCCTGTTTACAGCCTCCCAAGTGCTGGGATTACAGGTGCATGACACCATGCCCAGTCTCACTTGATGTCTCAGTGTGCCCCCAGGGGCTGGGCTGGCACAGCCGACCTGGGGATCAAACCCCTGGCCCCTGAGCCTGCTTGCAGGCACTTTAATCCACTGAATTATTTGGCTGGCCCTTCTACAATTTTTTAAAAAATATAGTGCCCAGGTATGTGCTTATACTGCATCTTTTATAATGAGCAAAAGCTGTTCTGACCAATTCCAATGAAAACTGTAGCCAGTGGTCCCAGTGAAGCAGTGGAGGTTAAATATGTTATTTGAAAGGTAGCTGCTCCAAACTACTAGAAAGGTTTTTCTGCAAAAATTCAAGTAACCATGCCTAGCGGAAATGCACTGCTGTGCACATGCGAAACGTACAGGATCTCCTTTCTGCAGCCGAGAACCGCCTCGCCTCTTGTTGTTACTGGCACAGAACAAGCAGGAGGCGGGAAGGGGTAACACAGGCTTCGGGGGCCGCACTGGGCAGGGCCGGCACGCTGGTCTGCAGCAGAGGGGAGAAGCAAGGCTGGGGGATGCAGCCAGGCTGGAAGTCTGCAGGATGGGGCTCACAGCGGTTGGGATTGCTGCCCGCCCATCAGCCTCAGAGGCTTGTGTTCCCCCTTCTTTGAAAGGAACAGAGCAGCAGAATCTATCCCAAACCAACAGGCAAGGCTGAGGAAACCACACCAAGGCCTGGCCTCTGCCTCCAGCCCAGCAGGCTTGGCAAGCACTCTGCTGGCCATAGAACTGGCCAAGACAAGCAGCTCAGGGCTTCCAAGGCAGCTCTGAGAGCCCTGTGCACGCACACGGGTTCCAGCCTGCCTGGAGGCGTGAAGGCTCCACCGCCTGCCCAGGTGCAGCACCAACTACACCAGCTCCAGAGGGAGGAACGCCTGGGGAAGGGTAGCCTTGCAGCTGCTCTGAGGAGCAAGCACACGAGAAAGCTGGGCGGGGGAATGGATCGCATGTTTTCTTTTTCTTCCCCCCTCGTGGGTTCTGAACTGTCATGGAAGGGTAGACAGGAGCCTTCCCTCAGTCAGTGGTCCCCAGGGAAAGGAAAAGCCAAGCAGCTCCGCATGTCCAGACCAGCAATGCTGGGAACCACCATGGATGGTGGTGCGCTCAGCAAAAGACAGGCTCCCCAGGATGTGCAAGAAAGGGTTGTCTGGGACGCCATGATCCCCTCCAGAAGGTCACATTCAAAAATACACATGCCTCTGTGATCTACCTTGGTCTCAGAAATCCAGAGAAACTCTGACCATTTCAGAGGTTCTCAAACACTAATACACGTTCTTGACACAAGTTCATTCATTCCTTTTGTGTCCGCTGAGCACATTCACATTGTGTACAACTGGCCCAGAAGTGATAGGTCCCAGGCCCAGCATAAGGCCCAGCACCCCACTAGCTGAATGAGTGGAGCTTTGTCTTCAAGAAAGTCACGCCTGCCTAGTAGGTGCAAGGCCCTGAGTTCCATTCCTGGTACCCCCTAGAAAAAGAGAGAGAGTGGCATGGAGGAAGGAAGGAAGGAAGGAAGGAAGGAAGGAAGGAAGGAAGGAAGGAAGGAAGGAAGGAAGGAAGGAAGAGAAAGAAATAGAGAGAGAGAAATGAAACTTCACAATCCAGTTTGGACGGCATACCACACATAGGAATGGTTATTTGTATGCAATAAGTAACGTTGTTGCAAGGAGTTTATGATGGGATAGAGTCAAAGCATGTGTAGATGGTACAAGTTTGTGGAGAAGAGTGATACTGTTGGCTAATGGGAGAAAAACTTAACAGGAATATTGGACTTTTCAAGGTTTTGAAAGGTCAGAATATGAAGAAGGAGAGGCAAGGGAGGATGCCACAGACAGGGGTGCTGGGGAAACCCCAGTGGTTGAGCGCTACAAGTACGGAGAGAAAAAGGGGGGGAACTGGGACAGCAAAAGCATTGTGATCATTGTCCCCCATGTTAGGGGAGCTATAGCAGGCTCTGGGCTGTGGGGTGAGACATGGAAACTGGCTCTAGATAGAAGAAGCCAGTGCAGCAATATGGCATGGGCTAGAAAGAGAAAGAAGTTGAAGACGGGAATCCAGTTAGGGTGATGGCATCAAGTGTGACTGCTGGACCGGTCTCAGGATCCTTTGAGAATCCATAGAGAACTGAAGTGCTCTCTCCTGGAAACAACGTGTGCGTACACAGAAGTACACAGACGATCTGAAGCAGCAGCGGCTGGCCAGCCTGGGCAGCACTCGCGGTGTCTCCCTACGTGTCTCTCCCTCCTTCCCTTCTCTTTCTCTCCTCCTCCTCCTCCTTCTTTGCAGTACTGGGAATGTAATCCCAGCTTTCACACTGAGCTACATCTCTAGCCCCTTTTAATTTTAATTTTTATTTTGAACAGAAAAAATAAAACAAAATTTCAAAACAAGGTGATAGGAGAGTAACAACAGTTAATGTGTTGCATATTATCTTTAAATTAGTGGTCATAGTACAAGATACAGACATTTAACTGTCCAACCAGTATTAGCACAGACCTTTGTTTTCAATGAATAAGAGAAATCAGTAGCATAATTATCTTAAATATATATATATATATATATATATATATATATATATATATATATATATAT
>PVKA01055089.1:0-10440 GCA_004027165.1 Ctenomys sociabilis
GGTTTTAAAAATTATCTTTTCAAAGACAACAAGGCCATTGTTATAATTAGTATTTTTCAGTCTTGGGATTTAACTCAGGGCCTTCATACTGAGCTGTATCCCCCACCCTTTAATATATATATATATATATATATATATATATATATATATATATATATATTTTTTTTTTTTTTTTTTTTTTTTTTTTTTTTTTTTTTTTTTTCACTTTGAGACATGTTCTTGCTAAGTTGCCCGGCTTGAAATTTGATCCATCTTCCTCAGCCGCCCAGAGTGGTAGGAGGGTAGATGCTGGCTACCAGGCCTGGAGTACTGGCTAATCTTGATTGCTACCTTGATTGGTCTGAGATTAGCAAAACACTCTGGGAGTTTCTGTGTGGTCTTGGGGCACGAGCATGGGGGCATGTCTAGGCCTTGTTCTCTTCCTCTCCAGTTCTTTCCCAGGTTCCCTGAGGTTAATGGCTTTCCTCTACCATGTCTCATAATGTTTCTGTCCAGTGTGAGCCACTGACTGAGACCTAGGAAACTGTGAACCAAAATAAACATTTTCCCCTTCACAATATGTGTATCAGGTATTTTGCAGAACAACAGAAAGCTGACCGATACAGCCAGCAAACGTGAAACATGTGAAACTCCTCTTGATGTGATCAGGGCAGGAAAAGGCTGTTTCCCAGATGAAGCATTGTTCTTGCTCTTTTGACATGACATTTAGGAATGCTAATGTTCCTCATGTTCACAGCTATCAAGTCCCAAAGAAGCCTTCACTGGGTCCAGTCAATTGTCTTCTTAAAGGAGGGGAGCTGGGGAGTTCAGAAAACTGGCCTCATGTCCAAGTGGAATCACTGTGCGGGGTGAAGGCCAGATGGAATTTCCTCAGTGCTTCTGAGGATCTGAACCATATTCCTCTCCTCATGTTCCCCAGACCTGTTCTTCCCCCTCCAACATCCATAATCCATTGCATCCTATATACCCCAGCCCATGCACCTCCCAGCACTCACTGTCCAAGCCTGGTAGATTGGCCATTCCAATTGCCTTGTCACCAATATTAGTTTTTGGCCTTCTTATCTTCCCACCCATCTCCACAGGATAAAGGAGCAGTTAAGATTTTTTTCACTTCTCTCCATCTTTTGAAGGTTTCCAGGAAACATCTCCCATATCTATGGTGATAGGTAACATTGTTAATTAATGTTTCCCCACTCCAGCTAGTCAGGGGGCCGCATGGCTGAGCAGAAGCAGCTTTAGCCCTCAATATACTTGACTTCTTTGGCACTTCTATCCTTGCTCACGGTCCTTTGTCATCATAAACATCTTCTATCACCTTGAACTCAGCATCTACCTTAATAGGACCACCTAAGCCAGTCAGACCAAGGGTAGTGCTGGTCTTAAGCTGAGGACCAATTGGATTTCATCTCCTGAAAATTGGGAACTGGGACACAGAGCATCTCATTAGTCTATGTGGAGCCTGGAACTAAATGACCACAGATAACCAGAGATGACAGCTAGAGAGAAGTAAGTACACAAAGAGCAGCTAAGATGAACTACTTGCTGGACTCCCCATAAATCCCTACTTGTACGTGAGCTACTCAGAATAGAAGCAGCTCTAAATAAAAATAAATATTTTCCAAATAAACACATTTGCTGACTTAAAATTTAGCAAGCGACCTCACTTTCTACCTCACTAATGAGGCTGAGACCATCAAATGCAAACTTCCCCCACCTTAGCCTTTTGGCCTAAAGGTTTATTGTGTATTTCCTCACTCAGACTCCCTCCACGCCAAGTCAGAGAAAGATGGGCCCGCCTCTTTTCCATGCACTCTTCCGCACAGCCTCTGGATCTGTTGGCAACAGCTCAATTCTTTCCCTTCACAATTCCTCTGGGGCCTTCTTCAAAGCCTATAAACATGCTAAATACCATCAACCCTGAAAACCAAAATACTATGATGCTACCTTCTCCTATGCTTTTGTTCCAAAGGAATCTTTCTGTGTTAAAAGAAAAGGCAACACAGAATGGTAGGCAGAGTGCATGACTGAGTAGAGAAGGGAGGATTTGTGTCTCAATTTTACAAAGAAGTTAGAGCTGAGGGACATTTAACAAATTCCCTAACCTCCTGAGCTTGTTTGCTCAGTCAAAAAAAAAAAAAAAAATATGGTGATGACAAAAATCTCACTTGCTTTGCAGATACTGTGGGATTAATGGGTTAATTTATGGGGCAAAAAGGCTCCAACACATGTGGGTGGCTCAGTGGTAGAACACTTAACTAGCAGTGCTAAAGTGCTGGGCTCAGTCCTTAGCACTGGGGAAGATATCTACCCCATGGAAAGTGTTTGATAAATATTGAATTAGAAAAGTGATTTCTATCATTACTTCTGCTTTCTGCCTTCCATTTATCACTCAGCGTTGTGCAGTTGGGCTGTACCTTTCCTCCTGCCCACAGGCTCAAGTGAAGGTCACAGCTGCCTTCCCCTGTGTGGCCTCCAGTATGGCTTCTGCTCTTTTCTGTTCTACTTGCCTCTTTGTAGCAGCTGAGTTTGAGACTTCTCGTCTCCTTCCTCCTAGTTTTCCTCTGGCTTCTCTCGCCCGCGTAACTTCTGAACATGCATCGTCAGTCTTTCTTCACGGGTATCTCTTCTGTGTCTACTGAGTCTTTTCTCCTCCTGTTCCCTCTGCGGGCATCCCGCCGCCTCTCATGGTATCCAATAACACAAAGGAATGAAAAGCACCAGATCTTTTCCTTTAGTTCTCACTCCCATTCTGAATTTCTCTCCTGCCCCGACCATTTGGATACGCGCACGTGATACAAACGCATCTCTTCCTTCTCTCTGCCGTGCAGACTTGCCATCCTTCTGGTGTTCCCTACTATCAATTGATCAGTCATACAAACCAAAAAGCCAGTATTCACTCTCTGATTCTCTCCTTGGGCCCGGTCCGTTACCTCCTACTTGAGTTCTATGAAGCTTTTTTTTTTCACACCATCTTCCTTGTTCGTGTTCCCCGATGCTGTCCTTGTCTGGCCTTCACTGTTTCTTAACTTAGTCTGATTTTCATGGCCTCCTGCTGGATCCTCCCACTTGTTTCCCCCTCAAAATCAATTCAGCACTTATTATTTTCTTCTCAGGAGATTTAACAGAGAGGAGAGAGAGAGAGAGAGAGAGAGAGAGAGAGAGAGAGCGCTCTATGAGTTAGCGGCCATCAATCCTGGCCCAAACATATCAATCCATTTCCATATTTTATATTCCTAGAGCTGGATCTCCCCTTCTAGCTACATGGATTCTTTTCTCACCTCCATAGCTTTGTCTTTATTGTCCTCTTAAACTAGAACACCTCCTTTCTTCCCCTGCTTTTATGCCTGGAAATAACTATTCCTCTTTATCCTCAGTTCAGAGATCTCCACTGGGAAGCCTTCTGTGGCCCACTGCATCCAGTTCTTACCAGAGGAATACCAGGGTACATCAGGCCTTAATAGCCCTTAATTATTTTCTTTTTCTGGAAAATATTGCTCTGTCTCTTCACAGGGCCAGTTCTTTCACCAAGGTTAACCCACATGTTATAAACATTCTTCCCAGAGTAGACTTCATCTCTCCAGTTCTCTCTGTTGTCTCTCTCCACCTATTTCTCTCCTTCCTTATCCTTACTATCTTATAAATCCTGATTCTCTCTTTTTTTTAGTCTAGTTTTGGTTTTCATTATGTAGGGTCTCATTATGTAGCTTAGGCTGGTCCTGAATTTACTATATAGCCTCAGCTGGGCCTCTAACTTGTGTGATCCTCTTGCCTCAGGCTTCCAAGTGTGGGATTACAGGAAGGGCTACAATGCCCAGCTAATCCTGATTATTACACAGGGCCAGTTAAGCTCCCTGGAAAGCAAACTCTGAGATGAAGTTTAACTTTCAGGATGTGTATTGAAGAGGGCTCTTGGAAGCAATACCAGGGGCAAGGAGGGGGAGAAACAGACAGATAGGGGGAGAAATCATCCTTTCATGATTATCAGTGATAATCTTGAGCACCTCTACTGGAAACTGGAGATAAAACATCTTACATTGACCTGAAGTGGATGGGTTTTTGTACTCCATCTCCATCTGATGGGGACCACAGTCACCTGAACATGACCTTGGGCAAGGCATCGAACTGTAGAGATTCCCCAGATTGTATAGTATTTTCACTCATTTCTGCATTTTGCACCAATTTTTTAAAAATTTCTGAAGCTAAGAATAGATACAAAAGTACCAAAAAAAAAGACCCTAATTTAAAGGGAGGAGTTAATTAGAACTGTGGCTTTCTTTTCTCAACAATTATTTGAGGCTCTTGGCTTCAGGACTTTCTTTCAAGCCTCCCATCTCTATTCTCTTCATCTCTGGCCTCCATCCAAAGTGGAGAGAAAACAGCACCTGGGCTGCTCTCCAACTGGCTGCCCCTCAGGCCTGACCCTGGAGTCTGGCTCCAGCTCCTTTCCTAGCTCAAAGTCCCAGAAGCCTGCAGCCGGGTTTGGGGAGATCAGTGGGAAGGGAGAAGCAAGAAGGCTGGCAAGTGCAAACTCAGCTCTGCAGAACTCTCTTTTCTCTCCCTCTCTCCCTGGCAGATGGAGTCAATAAGGATTATACTCAAACTAAGAGGGGCTACAGTGCTTATTGGAAAAAGGAGGGAGGAGAAAATCCTCTTTTCTTCTTCCCCCTTCAAAGCCGATGAGGAATCAGCGAAGCCCAGCACAGCAGCTCTCAGCCAGTCTTTCGCTTTTCTCATCTCTGGCACACCTGGCCTTTCTCAATCTGCATCACAAGTGCCTCTGAACATCTTCCTGGTCGCCCTCCAGGCCCCTTTTCATCTTGGATCCTGCAGAGGAGTGTGTCAGATGACATTCCAAGGGTGAGCTCTCAGTGCCTTGGGAAGAATAAGACAGAAGGCTGAGCTCGGGGCAGGACAACCCTAGGCACCAGGCTAAATTGCTAGACTCTCGTGGTAAACATTCATGCCCTGGACCTTGAATCATCCCAACCTTTCCACTAATAGTCTTGCTTGAAGCGGGTTTCTGCAATAATTGCATTACACACACACATACATATACACCATTTATAGAAATGCAAGAACATTGGTAAGCATTGTCTTCTTTCCTGAACACCAGATGGAACATTTTTTTTTCCCCAGTCTTTTTAGTTATTTATTATTTGGTACAGGGTCTCTGTACACAGCTCGGACTCATAGTGATTCTCCTTTCTCAGCCTCCCCAGCACTGGTATTACAAGTGTAATTCCACTGCACCCAGTTTCAGTGGCTGGCACAGCCCACAGTGCCAGGCAGGCACTTAGACTTCTGAGCTATCTCCCCAGCCCCAGGTCGAACTTTGGAGGAGACTGCATTATGTGCCAAATGCCAGGCACCCAAAATATTTCTTTTTGTTATCTCTCTACCCATTCCGCAAATTCTCCTTATAAAAGCTACTTGGTTGCTCTTGTGGTTATCCCCCCCCCACAGGCCCCTTTAGCTACATGATCTTCAGTCCCCTACCCAGGTCCAATCAGGTTGAATAACCCACTTAGAGAAGCCAAAGAGAAAACTGCACTGAGCCTGATTCCTGGCCTTGAGATTCTACTCATTCTTCCTGATCAAGAGGCAGGGGCCTGGCATTTGAAGGTTTCCAAAACTAGATTCAAAGTCTCATCCCTTTCCTGACTTCTCATTAGGCTTTCCTGCACCATCTTGGGGAAGGTTTTTGGATTTAGGATTAGCAAAGTGAACTCGAGTCTCCCTTCTGCTACATTTTGCTGTGACATAGGGAGCAGAACAAAAGGTTTCTTGGGGTAGCTTCTCACTTTCTATTCCTGTTGGTTTTGTCTTGGCTGCTAGTGGGGACAGTAATGACCCAGAAGATGCTTGGATGACATGGGAAACATCTTGAGTAGGCAAGGCAGGAGAGGCAATGCTCCTGGCAAGGATTCTGTCAAGCAAGAAGAGCCAGGAGGTGAAGGGAAGGTGGGACAAACATAGGCAGGCTACTGGAGAGGAGAGGGGATAGGGTCACACCAGATCTCACCCCACATGGGAACCAAAGACAGGCTCCCCATCCAGTGAGGGAAGGAGCCCAAGGGGAACTTCTGGAGTGCTGGAGGTGTCCTGTGTCTCAAGAGGAGATGATGACACAGGTGCTCAGATGTACCCACATGTATCGCACTATTTGCTGAGATTTGTGTGTCCAACTGTATATAAATTGCAACTGAAGAAGAAAGATGGTTGAAGGGAGATCAGAAATGGCCCCAAGCTAGGAAGAGCAGGACCAGATATAGTGCTGGGTAAAACAGGGGGGGGCGGGGAGAGAAACAGAGGAGATAAATAACTACAAGGAAAGAGCTAGACAGGTAAGAGGGAAACCTGAGAATGCAAGCATGGGGAAGACAGATGGCACAGCATGAAAAGGGAGGGGAAAGAAGGGGGGAAGAGCAGGAGAGGTCAGGAGAGGAAATGGAGAGGAGGGGAGAGGAGAGAAGAGAAGGGAAGAAGCTCAGGCCAGGGCAGGGCTAATGTTGATAGCCACAGAGAGTGGCAGTGAGGGCTTTCTGGTATACCTACAAATAGCCTATTGTGATACTCAGCCTCTTACAAAAATTCTGAGGAGGACAGGGCTTCTCACTGAAGTTTCCACCTTCCACTGCTGAGAGGAGCCAAGTTCTCCTAACATTTCCAGTTTGCATTCTGCTGAAATGTGACATGCGCCACTTAGAGCCAGGCTGACATTGATGTACAGTGTTAATATTAAGCTCCAAGTGGTTTCTGTGTTATCCAAAAACGAGGAGTGAAACTAAGCAAAGGCCATATCTTCTTCAAAAAGATGAGTAGTTTTTGTTTTTGTTTTTAAATTGATGGCTCAGAGTCTCCAGATCATAGAATGGATGCAATGTCATGGCCACGAGCAGCTTTCTCATGTTTGAGGTGAAAATGGCAAGAGTGCATCTCATTCTCTTTTTGGGGACCTGGGAGCGCTTCCCCTGCTCCTGCTCCTTGCACCCCCATTCCTTGCCTACTTGAAGCCCAACCTGAGGCTCTGGCCAGGCCCATCTCCATTTTTCCATTTTCCTTTTGGCTCAGAGCTACAGCTATGGAGTGAAGCTTGCTTTAATACCATAGTATCTCAGTCTTCTCATCTGTGAAATAGAATAACAACATCTACCTCTCAGAGTTATTATTAAAACATGCAAAGTGCTTAGACAGTCACATGCCTGAGGTAATTTCAGTCCTCAGTTCCTCAGCATGTGTGTTGCCTTGCATCCTCAGGCTGTGCTCCTTTCAAGCCAGCGCCTGAGGTGTCTTCATTTTCTTGAGCAAATGAGGCTCACTTTGAGTCCATCTGGTTGGATCAGCCTCTCATACCCGTTTGCTCTCCTAGGACAAAGAATTGAGAGTGTGATCAGCAAAACCTAGACCTCTTTATAGAGTGTCTTGTCTCATTCTGTTTCATCCTTAAACATATAATCACTTCTCTGGGGCAGGAACAGGGTCCTATTTTCATTACATCTAGCCCTGTATTTAGCATTCACAGATCTGAGGTATTTGCTGTTCTTCATTTAGACAGAAACTGCAACTCCTCCATCCCCACCACTGCTTGAAGTCCAAACTGGAGTGCTCCTGTGCAGGTAGACACTGTGCAAAGGAATCCACTGGCAGAACCAAGGGACCAGGACCCTGTTTGGGAAAGAATATTCCTCCCTTCATAGGCTACCCAGACTTCTCCCCTAAGCTCTGCCTGCTGCGTAGCTCCACTGGGTGCCTAACCAGCCTATCAAACACAGCATAGCATGCCCAAAACACAACTTCTGATGTTCCCACTCAAATCTAATTGTCCTGTATTTCCCTCCTTCTCAATAAAGAAAGCTCTATCTTTCCAATAAAAGACCTCTTCCTTTCTTTCACAGCTCACATTTAATCTATCAGTAATTCTGACATCTCTACTACATAAATATATGCTCACTAAACCACCTCCCATAGTGATAGTTAAATATCCATAAAATATACAAACCAGTTGTTAAACTAAAAATACTGGAAGTCTGCCATGGTGGACATATTTATACCACAAAAATAGGCAACTAATATAAATTAGGATTATTGGTTTTACTTCTCTTTCCAGCAAGTTGGTCTATTAATTAGGGTTCTCTAGAGGGACAGAATCAATAGCAAATATACATATCACTATGCATGGGAATTCATTAGGTGGATTTACAGGGTCAAAGGCAGGACAATCCCCAGCAGCTGTCTGTGTGCTGGAGGACCTAGGACCTGCTCAGTCAAGAAGATGAAGGCTTCAGAGCAAGAGGGATCAAGGATGTGGCACCATGGCAAGACTGAAGCTCAGGAGAAGGTACAGCACAAGTCTGCATCAGAAGGCTGAAGAAACTGGAGGCCTGGAAAGGAATATCCAAAGGCAGTGGCAGTGTAGGACTAAAAACAACCTGAGCTCTTCAAGGATGCTGGTGTTCCTCTCCCAAATCGGTCTCTTAAGGTATTAGTGAAAGTTATATTCTCAGGACTCTCCCAGTGTTTTAAGTGGCAAATGTACTCTAGCATTCCCATTTCCCTAGAATACCCTCATCACAGCAAAGCAAGAAACCTCGCCATCTCCCACTCATGTGCAGCAGGTCACCTTATGATCCATGGTTCTTTCATCCAACCAAATGAACTATTACCACCTTTTAAAACTCCATGATCTGTGACATTAAATCCAGAGTCTCTACTTAATGGGCCCTTATCAAGACATCCAGCCTAATGCAGATTTACATTTTTTCCATCATTATCCTACACGCTTAAAATCTATTTCCATATCTGATCTCCAGACCTCTGCTGTAAGAACTAGAAAACTTTTTAGGAGTGAAATCTGCCTCTACATGGGTCATCCTTCATATCTCGCTTTTAGGGGCTTTTTAAGATTTGAACCTGGTTGTAGGCCCAGACGTTGAATTTTGTGGTGAGAGTGGGTCCTAAGGAGCATCAGCATTGCCTTGCTTGGTAACGGCGTCAAGGGCAATGTCTTAGTCACCTTCAGTGCTCTACACCTGCAATTTAAGGGATCAAAGGCTTATTTTGGCTCATGGTTACAGTTCATGGTCCAAGGCAGGAGGATGTAGCAGAGGGGCCACAGGGAGAAGAGAGAGCAAAGGAAGATCCAGGAAGGAAATGAAGCCTTCCAGGCCGCGCCCTCACTGAGCCATCTCTACCAACCGGATGCCGCCCCCTAACAAAAAGTCAGCTATGGGCTCATTTATCCAAAACTCCACTGTGGGTACGGGTGGCTCTTGAAGACCTCTAAGTATAAACTGTAACAGTCACTATGGTTTCCATAGAGAACAGGATTTGTTTAGTTAGGAAAAGGTGGAGAGGCCAGTACCACAGGATGATGCCGCTATCAGTGAAGATGGAGAAGTCTCATTGTCTGATACAGTTACCTCATAGAATTTAAGAGTTCACTGTTTCCCATCTTTCCAGGTTCCTACCAAACATCTCCATCCCAACTCATGGGATCCCCTTCCTTTCCAGTTAGTACCCCCTTTTTAACTGCCCCAGCCTACCAGGCTGGACAACAAATCTGCACTATAATTCAGCCAATCACATTATGAGGGCTTGTGCTTGGTTTTTGGCAATTTTAGCCCTAAGCCTAAAAAAGAGATTTTCATTCAGGACATACTTAGATTGTTTATGCCAGTAACAGTAAACCCTTTTAGAACTTTCAGTTGTATGAACAGTCCGCCATGGTGTGTGTGCCATAGGGTTACCACTACTAGTTTATGGGTATCTGAAGCTGGGAATTTGAATCTTTAAGCTCATTAATTTTCTTTACTAGTTTCTCCAGAGATTCTGAGTGAGCAACCAGTTAGCATATATTTCTTATACTTCAAAAAATGTTGAAAAGTATTATATAGAAGGTCACTAAATTCCTTGCATCTAACAAGTATAAATTAGGATAATGAAAAGTATCTGTTCTTTGTATTACTTTAAATAGTTCACACCACAATCATCTATGGTATTAGTAGGAGACATCATAGCATATTTAGTTCTCATCAAATTAGAAAGCTAATGCCAGAAACCACTAAACTGATTAGAAAAATTCATATTTACAGTTGTATTTTTCTGAAACCACTCCAGGTGCCCAAGTCACTGATTTACTAGAGTTCAGTTGGCATTTCACCCATTCCACTTTTACTCTCAAGTTCCAGCTCTCAATCATCTTTTACCTGGATCCTCTCAATTGCCCACTACCTGCTCTTCTTGCATTATTCTTGTTGTACTATCATCTACCATCAACATAGCAATTCTTTCAAAACCTGGCTGAAACTGTGTTCAAACTCTCCAATGTACTGAGTAGAAGCCTAATTTCTAACAATGTCTTACAAGGGTCTACACATCTGACCCTTCAGCATCACTATGAACTCACTTCTTCTTCTTCTTCTTCTTCTTCTCCTCCTCCTC
>PVKA01055090.1:0-10466 GCA_004027165.1 Ctenomys sociabilis
TTTAAACACGTGTATAATTGTGATTGGTCTGTAAAGTCTATATAGCTTCTTGTATCAGGAAATCCGCCATGCTTGCACGGTAGGAGCCGCGGATAGCGGACGCATGTAGAGGCTTGCATCCCACTCGATAAAGGCTTGCTGAACCCGTTGCTGAGTGTCTGAGTGTCTTCTTCCGCGGGACGGGAGCGGCGCCGGACAATATCCCAGTTAAGTTTCTTTTGAAATACAAGAAAGGTAAGAGTAGAAAACTCTTGGTAGCTGTTCTATTAGATCAGCGCTACCCTGAAGTCAAAGCCAGACAGAGGTAACAAAAAGAAAGGAAAATATAGGTTCATCTCCTTAACTGATAGAAATGCAAAATTCCTAATGCAAACATTAAATATTTACATAATGTCATTGTATTTTTGCCAGGATGTGCTCCAGTGGCAATGCGCTTTCCCAGATGTACAAGCCCTGAGTTTAATCCTTAGCCAAATCTCAAACATCTATGCTATAACTAGCCTTGCCTTTATGCAGATGCAGATGAGCAGGCTTGCCAGGAAAGACCCTCATGTAAATGAGTCCTGCTGTGTGCACTGAAAACTCCAAGACTCTGAACCAAATAGACCTTTAATCCTAGTATTCTCATTTCAGTCATATTCTTTGGATACATAGAAGAGCTATTCTTCCAATTCTTATGAATTTTCAAGGTAAACAAAATAATCAAAACCAATTGGAAGCTAGGCATACAGTTTAGCGGCATAAGCACCTGCCTGGCAAGCGCAAGGTCTGGAGTTCAATCCCCAGTACAAAAGTAAGTAAGTAAATAAATAAACATATTAATAAAATAATAGAAGGCTGTCTAGATAGCTCAGTGGACTAAAGCACCTGGTCACTTAGGCTTAGGAACAGGGGCTTGATCCCTGGTGTGACATACCGGCCCCACAAAAACAGTTTTATGTATTAAATGGCATATAAAACAACAAATGCATATTGCAGGAAATTGGAAGATATATTTGATCTTTTATATCTGATGAATGTCTAGTGTTCACAATATATGTGTCTTACAATATAGTAAAAAATAACTCAGTTAAAAATATGCAAAATTCTTGAACAGACTCTTCTCAACAAACTAAACATTTATGATCATAAAGTCTGTATCTTTTATGCACCAAGGAAACACAAATCAAAATAAGAATCTGCCTCACTGACAGTAAGATGGAGTAAAACAAATGTGAGAAATTACCAAGTGCTGTTGAGACATGAGGAATTCAATTTGGAATACTTGTGCATTGGTGGAAGTGTAAAAGGATTCAAGCACTGCGGGAAATAAAATTTGAATGTTTCTCAAAAATTAAACTTTGAAGGAAGGAAGGGATAATATTCAGAGCACAGAAAAATTTTAAGGCACTGGAACTCTTCTCTATGATTATAGAAACATGCCATTAAACACATTGATGAAAACTCAAAGGATGTATAAGAGGGAGCTCTAACATCAATCACGGGCTTCGGCTGAAAACACTGTGTCAATCTATGTGCCAGACTGCACCCCATGCACCACTCGGGGGAAGGGTGTTCATAGGAGGAAAGGTCGTTCGGATGCAGAGACAAGGGGGTTGTGGCAGTTCTTCATACATTTGAATCAATTTGCCTGTGATCCTATAACTACTATATACACTTCACCAATTTTATTTCAAAAATAAACAAATAACTACATATGTCCATAGAAAACAAGTGATCGAATAATTCCAAGTATATATCCTAAAGAAATAAAAACAGATACTCAAACACCTGTGCACAAATGTCCATTTTAAGCAAAAAGTGAAAGCTACCTAAGTGTCCACCAATATATAAATGTGGTATGTACATACCACGGAGGGTTAGTTATCCTTAACAAAGATTAAGTACTAATACATACCCCAATGTGGATGAAAGTCCAAAAAACGAAAACAAAAACAAAAACAAAAACAGCTAAATGAAAGAAAATAATCACAACTGTTATATATTGGGTGATTCTTTCCTAAATGGAATAGTTAGAATATTCAAATACATACAGACTGGAAGAAAATTGGTGTTTGTCATGAACTGGAGAGTGGGGTAAATAGGAATTGATTTATGCTTGATACACCAAATACACAAAAGTACGAGCTCAGAAGGATGGGTTTATTTTGAACCTGAGAGGGACTAGGCAGCATTTAGACCAGAGCGTTGCTCTTTTCCAGGCTGTGGAGTATTTACAGGGTCATGAGGGGAGGAGCTTGGTGAAAGAGTGTTAGAACTACCTGCCAAGGACAGGATTTCAGGAAGCGCATGCGCAGTGGCCGCAGTCACCAGCACAGCTGAATCCAGATGACAGTTACGGTGCAGCCGTGCTTACCAGGCCTCATTAACCAATATTCATACATCCTTAGCAGGCCTGAAAGCATAGTAGGTCAGGGAGTAAGTAAGCCACTTGGGTGGCTTAACAGTTTAGCAAGACCCTGTCATAAAATCAAATCAATATATGTAAAAATAAACATAGAAAACCCTGTGGTGGTACCTCACACCAAAATAATAATAATATAATAATAAAACTTAAAATATATGAAAGATAAAATACCATGAATAAATGCTTGCAAGTTTATGATACACTATTAAATTATATTTACTAGATATTAATGCAACAAGGATCAGAGGCTACTACATTTCACTTAAAAAATAATAAAGCTTCACTGAGCATTTCTTAATATCAGGCAATATGTTAGCACTGGTATTAATCTTTAAAAAATCCTTACATACCGATATGACATTACTTTTACAAATTAAATAACAACTTTTTTTTTTGCGGAACTGGGAATTGAACTCAGGCCCTTGCTCTTGCCAGGGAAGTGCTTATTCTACCAAGCCATCTCCCCGGCCCTAATAACAACTTTTATAAGATGGAAAATTGGTTCAATGAAGAAAAATAAAATGGAAACAGTGATACAAAAGGCCTATGTATTTGTCTAAAGTCCCAAAGTCCTTGCAGTCTCCTCTGCAGGTAGACAACTACACTTGAATCCTTATCTTTGTGAGCTCAGTAATGTATTCAACTTCTCAAAGGCTCTGTTCTCTCACTTCTTAACCTTATCTGAAAGTGGGACCATTTTCTAGTAAATTAACTGTCAAAAACAATGTTTTAATTGTTTTTTTTTCACCTGCAGTAAGAAGGATAGATTGGACCTGTGAGATACTGAAGATAGAGAGGTTAATTAAACAAATTAAAGATATGCAGATGTGAGTTGAACAGGATCAGCAGTAGGAAGTGACAAGAAGGATCTGGAACAAACAATGGGAAATAGTTGCTGCTGGGAAAGGGCTATTAGGAGTCCAAGTAATGCACAGATTTATGTAAGAGATAAAAGGACAAAGTTAATACCACATCATTGGTGTAGATAAAACAAAAATGTGTTAGATGAGAAAATGACTGCTTTTCCAACATGAAAGACAAAACTGCAAAATCTAGTAAATGTACAAATTCTGGAAAAGACAAGCAATGAAGCAGAATCACAGAATTTGGTTTTTTTTTTTTGGTGCCAGTGATCAAATTCAGGGCCTGTGCTTGCCAGGCAAGCACTTATTCTACTGAGCTATCTCCCCAGCCCTACAAAAATGTTCATATGCCTGCTGCTATATACACTGGGTTTCCCCACACGTCAATTGGCAGGGAGTTGATTGCCACTCTTCTTGCCCAATATTCCAAGATCTGTGACCCTACGAAGGACACGTGATTCACCTGTGTTGATAGGTGTATGAAAATTCAATCCAGCTAAGCCATCCTATAGGGCTGGGAGGCAGAAATAACAGACCAGGCAATTAGACTCGGTTCTAATGCAACTCTGCATCAAAGACTGCCATGAGGGGAAATGGGAGGATAGAGGGAAATACATCTGCAGAAAATAACAGGGCAAGATAGCATTTGAGGGTCGGGGAGATGGCTCAGTGCAATAAGCACTTCCCTGGCAAGCATAAGGGTCTGAGACCAATTCCCAGTTCCAAAAAGAAAGAAAAAAGAAAGAAAGAATCTCAAGATAGCATATGACTTGGGAAAGCCAGGAAAGAGAGAGAAACTTAGGGAGAAAATCTCCCTGTTCCTTGAAGTTTTTCGCTTTTGGTCTCCTCTGAACCCTGTTAATGATTCTGTCTTTCATTTGCTTGTAATAACTCTGAAGTTGTCAAATCAGTTTTTCTATTTTGCTTCCCATGAAATTGTAGCAAAGGTCATGCTGTCTTTCAAACTATAGACTTCAGAGAGATGTAGTTATGGAAATAAAAGAAGCACGAGGATCACTGAAAAGAGAAACTGGACCAAATGAGAAATAATGAAAGACTATCTCAATTTAAAATAACCTGAAGTGAGTTTCAGTTGATGAGAAGCTTATCTAGCTGTGATCCCCAGAATCTTTCTTTGCGAATCCTAGGAAGGTAGATGGTAATCAAGCACATGTTGACAGGCAGGGCACATGGCTTTTTGCAAGCACTTCACTACTATATAAATGTCTTCCTATGAGGCTGTATTTAATCTGATAATAAATAGATTGTCATGAAAAGTAGAAGCATGTTAATTTTTAGTTTGAATCCTTTTGAAAATATAAGTGAATGGTTAAAAAGGGATTGCCACATATGGCCTGGCCAAATAGCTCAAGGGACTAAAGTACCTGCAAGCAGGTGCAGGGGCCAAGAGTTCAATCCCCAGGCCTGTCATGCCAGCCCTATCCCTGGGGCATGGTGAGATAGTAATTGAGATTGGGCATTGTGGCAGGCACCTGTAATCCCAGCTCTTGTGAGGCCATTGTAAGGCAGATCACTATGAGTCCAATCTAGTAGTGAGACTGTGAATCCCCTGTAGACCCTTACCTAAAATACCAAAAAAAAAAGGATTGCCATCCAAAATTATGTGGTCCCCTGATCCTGGCATGGACATAATCAGCATTTAATTTGAGCCTTGGATATCAAAGGAGTGTCCAAAAGACACACGAGCTCTCTCCAGGCTGGAGTGGCTGCCTTGCTTTCCATTAAGACACGTTCTTAAACAATAATGTGTTTAGCAATGTGTGACTACATGTCCTTCCTACTAATTCATAAAAGAAGCGTGATGCCTTCACACAGTTCATCATTCTTGCCTCTGCTCCATGAGCCACGAATGTTGACATTTTGTAGAATGCACAAAAATGATCAGTCAATGTCACAAAAAGAAAGAAAAAAAAAACTATAGGGAAAGTTGATTCTGGAAGCAAAAGATAAGGCAGACTTAGTGATATGTTAGTCATGAAAATGTGGACTGATTAAATATTTCTTTTCCCTTTTCTATTGGTAGGTTTTTGGGGAGGGCTCAGAACTGTCAGAAATCCTCCACCAGGCAAGGCAAACCTTAACTATAGTGTGTTACTGACCTAGAAGCACGAGTTCTGTTTTCCCAGTCTCCACCCGTTACATTTTAGAACTTCAGTTTCTTCAGATCACATTTACCTCATGTTATTGTGTTTTGCTTTATTGCATTTTACATATAATGCACTTTATTTTACAAATTAAAGTAAACCTACTGATGTCATGTTTCTAATACTTTATATGATTGTTAGAATTTTCAGCAATACTTTAAAATAGAATATATAGGATGGGAGATGGCTCAACAGTCTAAGCGGCTGCTTTCCAATTGCAAAGACCTGGGTCTTATCCCTGGTACTGCATGCAGTACTGGCCGCAAAGCCCTGGCACACCACACAGGCCACCAAATCTGGGTGTGGTGGTGCACCCCTATAATCCCCAGTGCTCGGAAGGCTGAGACAGAAGAATCACTAGTTGTCCAAGCTGCATAATGAGACCCTGTACCAAATTATTGAATATATAAAAAATAAATAAGTATAATATAATACGTGTTTTTATAGACATGTCAGTGCACACATAGCAGACTATAGTACATTTAAATATAACTTTTAAATACACCAGGAAACCAAATATGTTCTGAGACTTGCTCTGTTATGATGCTTGCTTTATTGTGATTGTCTGGAACTATCATATAATATATACTGGTGTTTTAGTTATATTCATTGTGATTAAAAAAAAAAGTAAAAAGGACAAGAAAACTATTAAGGTGTATGGAAAAACAAGCATTAATGTTAAATTATTTGTCCAAATTTGCATACCTAAATTTGTTAATCTGAGCAGCAGATTCTGTGATAAAAGTATGTAATACAATAACCATTGTTAATTTGTTATTCTAGTTTTGAAAATCTGCATCCCATGTATTATATGTTAAGTATTGTATGTTACCCTGTCTTTGTTTTTACTTTTGTTTTTACTTTTATTCTTTAAAATAAAACAGGATCAGCAAGATAGCTTAGCAGACTAAAGTGTCTGCTTAGGCAAGCTTAGGCAAGCTCAGGCACTGCAGTTCAATCCCTGGCCCCACATACCGCACCAGCCCCGCCCCCAGGGAAGGCTGAGCTGGCCAGAGTCTGGGTGTAGTAGCACTAGCCTGTAATCCCAATGCTGGAGAGGCTGAAAGCAGGAGGGTCACCACTAGTCTGAGCTTGGTAGTGACCCTGTAACAACCAAATTCATTAAAATAAATAAATAAAATAAAATAGAATAAAATGTTAAAAAACCCACAATGCTAGACACCTACAACTCAAAGTCCATTTTAGCACACAGTTTGTAGAGGTTTCAGTCCATACAGACTCAGCTGATTCCAAGACAGGGCAGCAGAGCAGGGGGTCATCAGGGGAAATCAGTTCACGTTATCAAGGACAGAAGCAGAGGAAATCCTGGCAGGGGCAGGGAAGGAAGACAGAACACTCTGGGTGTGCTCACGGTGATGACTTTCCTCACAAGGCTTCATCTCCTAACCACAAATCAGCGTAAACTCCTATAATCACCTCCCAAAAGATCCATGTGTGGGACTGTGAGGCATCTGTGGATGATCTATACCTAAACGACACTATGTACTCCTGGCTTCAGGGGATGGAAGTGTGCATGTCCCTTTACGCAAAATGCCTTTAGTTCATTTTTAAGGGTTACAAAATCTTAAAAGTTTCAGCCTTGCTAAAAGTTGCAAGTGCAAATTCTTCTCTGAAACTGAAATCAAATTCTTAGCTGTGAATCCTTCTGAAAATCGAAAAGGAATTTATAAACTTTCACTATAAACTGCCATGAATAAGTATTCCCAATGCAAAAGGTGGAATTGCTGGAATAGAAGAGAATGGGACAAAAAGCAAGAACAGGGTTGCGGCCATAGCTCAGTGGGGTAAGCACCTGCCTAGAAATTGCAAGGAGCTAGGTTTGGTCCCTGGCATCGAATCCTGCTCTAATCACACCCTGGGCTCGCTAAGGTGGTCACCAAGACTGGGCATGTTGGCGCATGCCTGTAATTTCAGCACTGGTGAGTATGAAACAAAAGGATCACTAAGAGTCTGAGCTGCATAGTGAGACCCTGTACCAAATACAGGGCTTTTAAAAAAAAAAAATCTTTTTTTTTTCTTTTTTTTTAGCAAGAATAAAACTCAGAAAAACAAACATTAACTCTTGTAGTGCCATATCCAGTACCAGGGAACATTATGGTGGAGGTGGACACTAAAAGGGCTTGGGCCGTCCCACTCCCATGGTTTTGCCAGTCATTACAGTTCTTACGGCTTCTCTTTCAGGATGGGTTTGCTCATTCCTTATAGCTTCTCTCAAATATTCAGTATCCCTCAGTCTTCACTGCATGTTCAGCTTCACTCTCACTGTTGTACACATTGCTATATCAGAAGCACTTGGGCTAATTGCACAAACTTTGTTCTAGGAAAAACTCAGTGATACCATAATGCTTACATTCTCGGTGTGAATATGTAGCATCAGCATCACAGGGATGATGCCGAAGTATACCAGCAGCAGGAGCTGGGCCTTTTTCCATCTTGCCAGTGGTTCCAGTTTCCAGCTGTCTGGATAGCTTAGCTTACCGAACAGAACCCTGGGAAATCAATTCCCTAAGTAGCGCTTCTTCAACACAGTGTTCTTGGGCTCTCTTCTTAAAGTCTTTTAATTTTATTTTCTGTGGGAAGTTCTTATTCTTTCTGGAAATGCCCTCAAGCCATTTTTAATTGTTCTGATTCAAAGTACTTGGATTATTTTTAATGTTAACCAAAATGTTCCTCTGTTCCAGCTCTCCAGACTCCAATATTACTGGTGCTTCCTTTCAGGCCCAACCCAAAAGATTTTAGACCATTTTAGAGCTCGCTAGAAGCTTCCAATACTATCAATACTGCAGCTTGAATATTGGTCTACCCTGAAATTTGATCTCTCCGATTAGATAGTTCATCATACTTAATCTCAATCTCTTATAGTGTCTCAGATCATGAGCAAAATGTAGACAATATTTTTTTTTTTTTTGGTCTTTTTTTGAGACAGGGTCTCACTGTGCAGTTCAGGCTAGCCTTAAGCTCACTTTGTAGCTCAGGCTGGTCTCGAACTCACAACAATCCTCCTGCCTCAGCCTCCCTAGTGCTGGGATTACAGGCATGCGCCACCACGCCCGGCTTAGACAATATTTTTTTTGTCAGCACATAACACACCTGGCACTGAGTCCAACTATGACCTATGGAGTCCTTGTTCTCAACTTATACCACTGGTCCCTGGTCTCTAATGACTACATTCCTTTCAATAGTCTCTTCAGAGCTCAGACTACAATCTACCATGAGGTTCAGCTGACAGTATTGTAAATTTTCTCCAATTAACATTTCTAAACTTCTCCAAACTCTTGAAAGTCAGTTCCAAATTCTTATGAATTGCATGGTCAGATACTTACAGTAATGATTACACTGTACCAAACTCTCTTAGGATTTACTAGAGGAACAGAATATATACATATATAAATGTATGATTGAGAAAGGAATTACTAAGCAATCTTATAATAGCTACCTCTGATTCTAGAGGTGGTAGAATGCTAAAATGGCCATCAACATGTTTCAGAGTTAGAGAATCTAGTTCAAAGTGGACAAGCTATAGGTCCACGAAGGGTCAGGTATGCACCTCTGTTGGAAAGCTTTATGGTCTGTCTTAGATATTGAAGAAATTAGAGGTGAACATTCAAAGATAATAGTGAAGACTGAAATTCCTCAAAACAAGCAATGGTCATAATTTCGCTTTTCTTTGTTTCACTCTTTCCAGGCTACAATCCTACTGATTGGTGGCACCAACTTCGGGTGTGGATCTTCCCTCATAGTTTGTTGCCTATATGTCAAGCATGTACACATACACCTAGGATTGTGCTCAATTCATCTGCTGACTTTGTGTCCATTCAAATTGATATGAGAATTCACTACGATGACATATGATTGTATTTCTCCAAGCATATATGTCACAGATATGAAATGTTTTTTCTGTTTAGCAACATCTTGTATTTAAAGAGGTCATCTATTTTGGATACTAATTAATTTGAGATTTTACAATTTTAATGTTCCTCTTACACACTTGTAAATAAAAAGCTGGAGTATACAAAGGAATTACAGCATATATTTTGCTTTAAAATTTTAATTTTAGATTAAACACATTAGCAATCTGCATTTCTCCTATTGTTTTTCTAAGGCCTACTCTCTCCATCTCCTGGCAGTTTCTTAATTTCCATAAGCAAGGAAATGAAGTTTGACAAATCAATTTTTTGCCTGTTTCTTGCATTCAACTAGTTGTTGCACTCAGTTTTTCTTTTACTTTGAAGAATTTCACCCAACTTCTTCATGAATTTGGCTTTGCAGATCTAATGTTTCTTTTTCTAGGGATAAATCTGAAGTGCTCTAGCACCATTGTACAATCACTCTGTGCTTCTCGTGTGTTACAGGGGAATGACCTGGACATCCAGGTAGAATACTTGCCCAGTGTACAATCATGTATGAGTCAGTGTGTAACTCTACAAATAGGTATGAATACATTCTCACCTATGGTGACTGTTTCACATATGCTCTTGAAAGTGCAAATCATATCCCATCAAGCCTATAGGAAGAGCTTGATTTCTACTTAATTATTAAAACATTTTGTCTTCACTTCCTGCATGGCAACCTATCCAGCCATGAGACATAAAATGCCATTAAAGGACACCTATTTGACCTTCCTCATTTAACAGATAAACAAAAACATAGGGATTACATCATGTATTTAAGTAATAGAACATATTCCTACAAGAGACTGTGTGCTCAGGAGGGAGGTCAAGCTTCCACATCTCAATCCATCAAGACACCTGTCCTTCCAGAGAGTAGAATAATGGTCCAAAAGACAGAAATCTTCTCCATTTTTAAACAGTAAGGCATGTGAATAGCTAATGAATATTTATTTCTTTAAATTTGTTTTCACCTGTTTCCTATGCACATAGACAAGGTAAGAAAACAAACACTATTCCTCTTAAGGAATAACATGTTATCAATATATTTAAGTCTTCAGCTCCTACTTATTCCTATAATAATCTATTTCATTTGTAACTAGAATTTAGGAATTTGTTTCAA
>PVKA01055091.1:0-10466 GCA_004027165.1 Ctenomys sociabilis
CAGTACAGGTTCTCCTATGTCCTGAGTCTTCGCTGACCTTGAAAGGCTAGGGCCAAAATGTTGGCTGGCCTTGTGGCTCTTCTATTTCTCCAACTCTGACTTGGGATCTTAGGTTGTTAACCATCCAGAAGAAAAGCTGATTAGTATCCTGCAGCATATGCCATTCACTTTGCCTTATCTGACTCAATTGATTTTACTTCTTGTACGTTGTATTTTACTTTGTATTTCTGAAAATGCTCCACATTGCTAGCCATTCGTGAAATGCAAATAAAAACAACATTGAGATATCATCTCACCCCAGAAAGAAAGGCTATCATAAGGAAATCAACCAACAACAAATGTTGGAGAGGTTGTGGGGAAAAGGGAATGCTTCTACCCTGCTGGTGGGAATGTAGACTGGTATAACCATTGTGGAGGTCAGTGTGGAGACTCCTCAAAAGAGTAGGACTAGAAATCCCATTCAAGCCGGCTATCCCCCTACTGGGAATTTTCCCAAAGGATCTGGATACATTGTATCATAGAGATATATGTGTACCTATGTTTATAGCAGCGCAATGTGTGATAGCAAAATCTGGAAATAACCCAGATGTCTATCACATGAGGAATGGTTGAAAAAGATGTGGTATTTCTATATAATGGAGTATTACTCAGCTATTAAGAATGATAAGTTTGAAGCATTTATACTGAAGTGGATGCCACTTGAACATATACTCATAAGTGAAGTAAACCAGACACACATGTGTAAATATCATATAGTCTCCCTAGTATAACAAGATTTTCTGACTAGCATTCAGTTGCTTAAATTTCAGTTGACTAGAGACAATATTTTATGATTATAAAGATAAGCCATATCTGTGTGGCAGCAGTAAGTTTTATTATATTAGCCACTTCCAAAATTTTAGGCAGGAGAAAGTTGTAGTAGGCAAAGTACAGAAGATATTTCCACAAATAGTTTAAGTCCCTTAGAAAGAAAATGTTAGTCTGTGATATATAGATGATATAAATTAAATTGTACATATAATAGTCTAGTGATAATCTCATGCACCCTAGATTTATTGAATTTTTCTCCCTAAAAGAGTTAGGTGAGGGGCCAGGGAGATGGCTTAGTGGAATAAGCATTTCCCTGGTAAGCACAACGGCTTGAGTTCAATCCCTGGTTCTGAAAAGAAAAGAGTTAGGTGAATTAAAATGAAAGTATTTTTATAAGTGAATTTTTGAAATCTGAAATATTATTTTATGTCAGGGTATGTTAAAGATGATACATTATGTACCTTAGTCAAAAAAGTTGCAAGAAATAAAGAACCACATGGGACTTTTATTAGCACATTGAAAGGATTCTAAAGATTAGATGACGTGTGAGTGCAGTTACGAGGCTCCTCAAATTTGTAGTTCTGTAGATTTTAGTTTGTATTTCGTATGATCAGAGTGCATACTCTGCAGAACAACATTGATTAGGTGGCAGTTTATATTTTCAGAATTCTTGGTTGTTTATTTGTTTGATTTCACCTCACAAGGTGAGTGACAAAAGCTATTATTTTCATAAAGAAAAGGCCCGTGTCATCTGTAATGCAAGATCAGTGTGTGTTATTCAGGACATGGGGTTTGTGTTTGCATTTTAAATATCTGCCTTAGAAAAAAACTGAAGAAGGAATTTCAGAATTGAAATCCTAAAATTCAATTTAACACTTGTAATTCATGTCCTAGCACACCATATCTTATAAGCATAGGTGGTGCCATACTGGTCCGATAAAAGTAACCCATTAATTTTGCCATGATTTTGTCATTAGGTCCCTGGTTAAATGTAGATTAGCTAAAACATAGTCTTGCTCAGACAGTTTGTCTCCAGAGTTTGTACCCTACCCATGAATTAGAACAAGCTGATGTGCTTGTAGAATTTAGTGATGCCCAACTCCTAGCACATGATTGTAATTTGCTTTTTCTCACAAGCCAGTAGAAAACGATTGGATTATAGCTCCAAATCTACACGAGAATCATTTTGGAACATGGTTACACTGCTGAATCTAGGGGCATATATTCAGATGCCACCTTTACTGCCAGATTATATTAGTTAAAGAAAATACATGTCAGAAAGATAACTTTAGATACTTATCCCATGCTACCATTCCAAAAAAGCATAAATAAACTTACATCAATTGTAATATAGTCCTCATCTAGTAAAGTTTTAAAAGGCAGAAGAAAAGAAGCTTAGATTGAAGTTCTTTATTCTTTGGTAAATGGTATGAAATAAATGACCATAAAAGAAATCCAAAGTGCTCTTAAAAATGTAGTGAAAGGAATGAATCAAGAAGAAAGAGAAATAAATAGGCAGAAAGGGTTTTTAAAATTTCTGAGGTGATAGATTCTAAAAGGAAGAATTATGAATCAGACACATTATAGTTTGTAAGAAGTCAATCAAGCTTTAATTGTACACTTTAAATCAAAAATAAATTAAAATCATTTTTTTGAACAGCAGGATATTTATTTATATTTTATTTTATTTTTCATATTTTAGGGAAGGTTTCTTAGGGTGTTCAGGGACTCCCTACTAGATCAGACTTGTAGTGATCCACCTGTTTACAGAGCTGGGATTACAGGCAAACACCACCATGCCCAGTCTCAATTGATCTCTCAGCATACTCAGGGGTGGGGCTGGCACAGTAGGCCCAGGGATTGAACCTTGGGACCCTGAAGCTACTTGCAGGTGCTTTAATCTGAACAGCGGGATTTTTAAACAAATTAATGAATAGCCTCCCTAACATCTTCACACTTGCATTTTATAATTATTATCGTTGAATATCAAATAGATTAAATTTATGAAATTATTTAAAGCTTTTATGAATGAATCACTTTAACTGTTTGATAGTTCATTTTCTTTATAAACACTACATAGTCATTTGTATTAATTAGTTTCTACTTCAATATGTAACCAGTATCTTTACCTTATTTGTCAAGTACAGGTCACTCAGTGAAACATAATACTCTTTCAGAGTACATGAGAAAATGATACAGCAAACCAAAACTTTTTCAATGATTTGTACTTTCACTGTGCAGGTGTTTTTTCTTCATATAATATTTCTATATTTCACAGTTCCTGCAAATTACTTAGAGAATTATCTCATACCTGTTGTGTAAAAAGTACAGGTAAATTTCAAAAGGAAAAATAGTTGAGAAAGTTATTTCATTAATGGATCAATGTCTAGGGACTATTTTCAATGTTATAAGAATGTGCATACCTTTTTACTCTAGCTCTTGCATATGGCTGTTTATATAACACAGAGTTCTCTGCCATGGCATTCATTTTACACATTAATCATTAATTCCTGCACTATGAACCCACTTATTATTAATCAAATTAGGCCAAACCAGTCTGTTAAGTCCCTGTCAAGTATCAGAACATGCAGGATAAAAAGGTGTGTTTTAGATTCAATCCAATTAGGCCTATTTAAGAAAAAATACGCTTTTCATCTGTGTTGATGCCATTGCAGCTGAGAAAATTTGATGTGTATTCTAGAGTTTTTATATTCTATTTGGTGTGACAAATACCAAATAGAACATAAATAGTACTTCTGATATCTTATATAATTTACTGCCCACCTCTAATGTAATCACTTAGCCTCCCTAACATCTTCACACTTGCATTTTGTAATTTTTACTCCTGACCATTGTCATGCGATGACCAAGCCCTTAGGGGGTAAAGTTTGTTGCTCTTGGAGTTCATCTCAGTTTCCTATCATTTTTCTGTTAAAAAAAAAAGCAAAGGAAATGAAATAGATAACAGCCCAACCTGAAATTAAATTATGGAAGAGATTTAGAAAGATACAAAGTGGTCATTTTAAGGAAACATTGCAAATATTTCATATTCCATAGTGGGTTTAGTTTTCACAAACTAAAAAATTGCTTCAACTTGTCCAGAAATTTTTCCTATACCTTCAGTCTATAAAATATCAACATTTTATCATACATTTTGGAAAGAATAAATGCATGCTAGAATATGAAAATAAATAAATTTAGGATGCGATAACAGAGTCTGAAGAGGGCAAAGAGACTGGCAATTGTGCATAGTTATTTTTAATTCTTTTTATTTTTTTATTATTTATTTATTTATTTTTTAAAACATTTATATGATAATTTAATATATATGTAAAAATGTACAATGATCAACTCATAGTAAGAAGGATTTTCATACACTCAAACATTGATCATTAATGTTTTGTGAATGTTCAATATTTTTTCCAATCTGAAATATAACGTAAGTTCTTATTAAGAAAGATAAAATTTCACTTTACAATTTCAATTTATTTCTCATAAATACAAGCATAATGAATACATTTCATCACAAAATCTTTGTTAATCAAAGTAGCAAACTGGTCAAGCATTGGCCATGACTCATCCACATGGATGACACAGACAAAGGAACTACAGAATAATGTACAGGACTACAAGATAAACCCTGAGAGGACTTCACTGACCACATAGGAAATATAAAGTTCATGTGTTGGTATATAAGTCTTGATCTACCTAGGCTAGGTCTTAACCATCCAGTAGAAAAGTATAAAAATGAAGTATACATCATAAGGCCATAATATTAAGCTGATCTGTAAATGGCTATGGTCGACAATTTCTTTGAATAACTCATTATGGTTGTAGAATGCTGGACTGTGTTGGATTGTGTTGTCGAGTTCAAGCACCTAAGTTAGTTGAATGTCAATGGAGTGCCCTCTTTTGACAGGTGTAGACAAAGGAAGGGGTGTAGAAACAAAAAATCATGATGTGTGTGTATAGACAGTACAGTTGGGATAGATAATGCTGTGCTTCTACATAATTCTATGAGAGGCAAGAACTGCACCAATGGTGGTTGGACAGGATATTATGTCGGCTTCTAGTACTACGGTCATCCACTAGGAAAATAATTATTGAATTTTTGATATAATTCAGGTATAAAAAATAAATAAGCAGCTACACTCTTAATTCACTGATAAGAGATATCTGCTAAAATAATATCTGTAAATATAATATCATGTATGCACCTTGTACAATACCAAAACGTTATGAAAACAGTTTGCAATGTATTAATTTATCGAATCTATTGTTAACGTGTCTTGAAACTGTCTGAGTGACATTTGTACTTCAATAAAATGAAAAGAATAAAATAAAATAAAATAAAATAAAAGTTTTAAATTGAATCCTCAGAACACCAGGAAGGAGAAAAAGAAGAGAAGAAAAAACATAGTATAGTTTCATACTGATATGAAATGATTGACAGCAATGAAAGTTTCTTTTTTTCTTTCAACTCATCAGTCTTACAAAAAGGAACACAACAATTTAGTGGTACAGTGATTTGTGATAGTACAAGGAGACTTAGACGGCTTTGCACAACAGATTGTTATTTTTAATTCTAAAGATAAAATTTTGTCCCAAACCCGTGGAGCAAGCAACCAGCCTCAGACATCCAGGGCCTGCTTGCCTGGCAGCTCCCTAGAGCCCCGCCGCCGAGCCCAGTGAGTGAGTGGGAATTTACCCGACTCCTTCAGCATTTAAGTTTGGTGAGTGTGCGGTGAGTCTGAGTGAGAGACTTTGGCTTCTTCCTGAGCGCATTGCACTACCCAGAGCCCCACCCACAAGCCTCCAGAGCACAACAGCCTGAGACCTCAGGGCCAACTTGCAGGGTAATTCAGTGGAGCCCCTGGCCCCAAAGCCCGCTGAGCGAGTGAGGACCTTTCCAATTCTCGGGCACCTGATCCACGCAAGTACGGTTTGGTAAGTGTGTGGGAGAGCCTTTGGCATCTCCCTGCATGCTCTGCGCCATCCAGAGCCTGAGGCCCCAAGACATCCTAGCCAGAGACCTGCCTGAGATACCCCAGACAGGCCTGCCTGGCAAATCACTGGAGACTTGCCCAGAAGCCCGCCATGGGAGGGAGAACTTGTGTGAGTCTTCTGGCACTCAATCCACCCCTGTCTGGCCTGGTGAGTGTAAGGGATAGCTTTTGCACTCCCCAGTGCTCCCCAGACCAAGGACCCAACAGAGGGGAACCACAGGCTCATAGTTGTACCAGAAGAGCTGCCCCAAAAAGGAACTGAACACAACAGCTGGATCCAGGCCAGGCATAACTGGATAAACTCAAACTTAATAGTCTGACATCCAAATCTCATTACAGGCTAAGGTTATAACTGCACCAAAGCTCTACATCAAAGGTCAGAGGTCAGTGCTATATGAAATGACAAGGACAAGGAGAAAAATGCAACCTAAGGCTTCGAGTTCACCAATAAGTGCAGAGGACACTAGCACAGCTGAAATGCATGAATTAACAGAGACGGAAGCAAAGGAACAACAGCAGAAAGGTATAGAGGAAATCAGGCAAGAATTAATGCCTGAAAAAAAAGCAATATTTGAATACATAGCATCTGAAGTAATAAATCAAATCCAGAAACCTATGGGGGAAACCCAATGCCCACCCAGAACAAGTGAAGAAAACACTATTCAGCTGAAACATATCAATTAACAGTGTCAGAAGCAAAGAAACAACAGCAGAAAGGTAAAGAGAAACTCAAAGCAGAAATAATTTCTGAAATAAAAAAAGAATTCTTTGAAATCATAGCATCTGAAGTATAAAATCAATTTTGGAAATATATAGAAGAAACCCAATTTGGAAAAAAGAAATGTCTGCACCAATAGAATTAATAGCTACTGCTAAAGAAGACATTGATAAAAAATCCAATATTCAATAACTGAAGCATACAGAACACCAAATAACTTCAACCCAAGTGAAAACACACTGAGAGATATAATAGTCAAGATCCCAGAAATCCAACACAAGAATAATACACTGAAAGGTGGTAGAGAGAAGAAGCAGATCATGTTCAACGGAAAACCCATCAGAATTATAGCTGACTTCTCTACACAAACCATGAAGGCAAGGAGAGCATGGAGAAGAGTTCTTCAAGTCCTATATGAAAACAAATTCCAGCCTAGACTATTACACTGTGCAAAACTCTCTTTCAAGTTTGATGGAGAAATGAAATATTTCCAAAACAAAGAAGAACTAAAGATTTCCATGATGACAAAGCCATCCCTACACAGACTACTGAAAGGTGTTCTAGAGAGGGATCACACAGACAAGAACTCCACAAATGAGAACAGAAGGAAACCACTAAACACGGCAAACAAACGCAATATAAAAAGGAGTAAACAGCAGCAGGTAAATACCATGATAATCATAAGTCAACAAATTTCACTTATAATCATCAGTGTAAATTGACTCAATTCACCGATCAAGAGAAATAGGCTGGCACAGTGGATTAGGTAACAAAATCCAACAATATGCTGTGTACAAGAAATACACTTAAAAAGACACTCATAGGCTCAAAGTCAAAAGACGGGAAAAGTACTATATGCCCTAGCACCTCAGAATAAAGTAGGCGTAGCAATTCTCTACTCACAGAGTCTCAACTTCAAACTAAGAATGATCAAATGACACAAAGAAGCCCACTATATATTGGTTAGGGGAAGAATTCAAGAGCAAGAGGTAACACTCATAAATATCTATGCACCAAACACAGGAGCACTCAACTATGTAAGACAAATCTTAATGGACATGAAAAACCTAATATCCAAGACCACAGTCTTAACAGGAGACCTTAACACCCCCTTATCTCAAAAAGATAGATCAACCAGACAAAAAATTAGCAAGGAAGTGGCAGAACTGAACCAGAGCTTGGGACAAATGAACCTGGTAGACATATGTAGTGTTCCAACCAACCACAGCTGAATACACTTTTTTTTTTCAGCTGAACATGGGTCATTTTCCAAAGTAGACCACATACTAGTCCATAGATCATAGTGAAGTGTATGCAAGAAAACAGAAATTTATCCCATGTATATTACCTGACCACAGTGCAATGAAACTGGAAATAAATGACTAAAGAAACCAGAAAAACCTGCTAAATTCATGGAAATTAAACAAAACTCAGCAATCAATGGGTCACAGATGAAATTAAACAAGAAATTCAACAATATCTACAATTCAATGAAAATTCAAGCACAACTTACCGGAATTTATGGGATGTGATGAAAGCAGTTCTTAGAGGGACAATCATAGCTATGAACTCACACATTAGGAAAATAGGAGGGGAACAAATAAACACCCTAATGTTGCACCTCTAACATCTAAAGAAGAGCAAATGAAACCCAGAGTGCAAATAACGGAAGAAATCATAAAGATTAGAGCAGAAATTTGTAGAGAGCTGCGAATACCGGGCCTTAAAAGATGGCGACGGCTTCCGCCTTCCACCCCCCAGCTGGGTGAGTGCTCTCTGTAGTAAACAACTCCTTATATGGCTAAAGCAAAGACTGTGGCTCCCTTCCACGTATGTGGACCAATTGGCTGCACCCACGTGTCACTCCAGGGTTGGACGCCTTGTGGTAGATAGCTTGGGGCGGGCTTGCCGGGTCAGGAGCGGGAGGAGGAGCAGGAGAGGAGCAGAGGAGTGGGAGCGGAGGAGGAGTGGAGGAGCGGAGGAGCGGAGGGGAAGAAGAACTACTCAATCCATGGAAGAATAAAGTATTACAGAGACAACCAGTGGTCGCGTCTTCCTTGCTGGCGAGGATGCGCGTGACAAGTGGTGCCGAAACCCGGGAACTGCAGTCCAGTGACTGGTTGATGCTCTGCGCAAGTGGTACCAGTAAGCCCCGTGGTAAGTACGGGTCCGCTTCGAGCAGGTAACAGCCCACTGTCCCAAGGCTAAAGGAGGGCGTGGGAGTCACCTAGAGTGACGGTGGAACCCGGTAAGGGCCAGTAAGCCCCGCGGTAAGCAGGGGTCCGCTTCGAGCGGGTAACAGCCCATGGTCCCAAGGCTAAAGGAGGGCGTGGGAGTCACCTAGAGTGATGGGAAAACCCGGTAAGGGCGTTCTCTCTGTAAATGAAGAGGGAGCAAGAGTTCGCTGACGAGTGGACTAAAAGCGAAAGTAAAACAGAACAATGGGCGCTGCGTCAAGCCCAATTTTTTAGGCTCTAAAGGAGCTGCTGTATGCAAAAAAGCTCAAGTTGAGCAAAAGAACTTTGGAGAAATTTCCTGAAGAGTGTGATATTGTAGCTCCCTGGATCGCAGTGTCCGGAAGTCTCACGATACCGTCCTGAGACAAACTAGGAAGAGATTTAGATTTAGCTCATGAACAAGGGACACTAAGGGCTGGAGTGAGACCGATTTGGCTGTTGATCCGGGGATGCTTGGGGGGCTGGCAAGATAGCTCAGCGGTCTAGAGCGCCTCCCAGGGACCGCGGTTGAGCCCCAGCACCACATGCCATGCCAGCCCCTCCCCGCAGGGCCGGCGGTATAGCTCAGCAGACTAAGCACTTGCTTAGGTAAGCGTAGCGCCCAGGGTTCGATCCCTGCTTCCGCTTGCCATGCCGGCCCCACCTTCGGGTGCGCTGAGCCTGCGATTGGAGTCTGGGCGTGGTGGCACGCGCCTGTAATCCCAGCGCTAGGGAGGCAAAAGACAGGAGGATCACTATGAATGTAGGCTGCATAGTGAGACCCTGTGTACAAAAAAAAAAGGGGGGGAATCCCCCCCGGAGGATTCGTAATCCGGAAATGTGGCAGGCACTGGGGGCGGAGTTCCCCATGGCCCTTCCTGTCTTTCAAGATGCTTAAGGTAATCGTTACCAAGAGCCTTTAGATTTTAAGGTGATCAAATCGCTGGCGGAATCAAATAGGACATGGGTGAGTAGTCCCCCGGTGCTAATGACAGTTAGCAAGGATAGCCCGGTGTTCCCTATGGTTTATGCCAGAAATTGGAAAACAGGCACAGCGGCCCAGTGAACGGCCATAAAAGAAACACCAGTAAGAGGGTCCTTTGATTTAGCATCCTCCCTATGCTTTGTCAAAAATGCTTCCCTTGGTTCAGCTGATTCAGCGTACATTGCTGATGGCTGCCTCCTATTGCCTAATATCACTTCAGGTGACTTTTTTGACAATGCCACCCGAGCAACGGTTATTGGTATTAGGAACATGTGGTATCCAGTAAAAACAACTATGAACAACAATAACTCTTATCCTGGCCCCAGAATCGCCGGGATGTGTTGGAAGAATAAGTATGCCACACGCCTAGCAGATGGCCTAATTTGGGGCAACTGTATACGCACCAGTCCCAGAAAATTAAATAATCATCAGTCCTATTCCCAGAGCCCCCTGTGGATGGCTTAGAGGCCCCCCACAGTCCATGTCATATCATTACAAAAACCCTACCCAGCATAATCCGCCATTGCTATTAGATGGGTTTTATTTGTGTGGAAAAAGAGCTTGTTTTGATTGGATTCCCCTGGCCCTACAAAATTCATTAGTGTTCAATGGTACAGTAACATGGAATACCTCTGTCTCCTTTGAATCCTCGGTGCAGATTAACAAGACCCATAAGTTTAATATCTCCTCTATACCCTGTCTCTTGGCCCCATTCTTTTTTGTGCTTTGGA
>PVKA01055092.1:0-10465 GCA_004027165.1 Ctenomys sociabilis
TGAATAATTACAACAAACTGTTTTTCATCAATTTTTTATCCCAAAAGAAGAAAGTCTCCTAAAATGCCCACATATGAAAAGCACAGGTGGGCAGACACGAAGCCACAGCCCAGTGCGGGGACATCATGGCTGGCTAGGTGGCCCTTCAGTCACAGCCAGGGCCAGCAGCTTCAGTGGCAGAGGGCGCGGGGAGGAGTCACACAGGTTGGCACCAGTGTTAGATACCAGTGTAGGAAGGGTCCTCTTGCTTATCCAGCTGATGCTTCATTAGCAGCCTGAAAATCCCCCTGGGGAAAGAAGAATAGCAATCAGAGCCCGAACCCACAGAGAGAGGGGGCACTGAAGCCAGCAGCGTTGCCCTGAGGGGAGGGCCTTTGTACTGAGCAGCGCTTCTTAGGGCTCTCTCCAAGTTTCTTCAGCCGTGTCTGCAGTACATGAAGTCTACATTCACTGTGGGGAGCTGGTGCGCATACACATGTGCCTTCTTTCTACCTGAGGATTATTCCTCTTTGCAGAGAATTTAGAATGCATAATTTGGAATGCCTAACACCTGAGAGGCAAATGCCAGCTCTGTAGAGAACATCAGGTGCTGCTGTCTGATGGCTGAGGCGGACTGAAGCATGGAAGCCCCCATGTGCACATGCACAGCACAAGGATTGAACTCAGGTCCTGGCACTTGCCTAGGCAGGCGCTTAGACTGCTGAAATATCAGTGTGGGCCTATGCCTTTTCAATTATTGATCTTCCTACATCTTTCTACGCTGCTCACAAGTAAATTTTTTTTTGGCCGTACTGGGGGTTGAACTCAGGACCCTGAGCTTGTCAGGATGGTGCTTATTCTACTGAGCTATCTCCCTGGTCCCCAAGTAAATTTTAATGACTTAAAAATCACAAACTAATCATTTCCCTATTTATTTTGGATTAATTTTCTTTTCTAGATGATTCAGAACAACTGCATTAAGTGTACTTTTTTACATTGTCAATTCTTCTGTAGTTGAGTGAGTCAAGTGGAACTATAGTTGGAAGGAATATTACACAAATGAAGACTCCTAGGAGTTCCTGACTGTACCAAAGTTACTAAGGCTTTGTATTTTCACTTTTATGATGATACAGAGAATAATTCTAAGGGCCGGCCAAATAGCTCAGTACAGTAAACACCCCAGGGGTTTGGATCCCAAGACCTGCCATGCCAGCCCCGCCTCCAAGGTGTGCTGAGACAGCAACTGAGTCTGGGTGTGGTGGGACATGCCTAAAAAATAAAAATAAATAAATAAACTTTTTTTTTTTTTTTTTTTTTGTGGAACGAGAGATTGAACTCAGGCTCTTGTGCTTGCCAGGGAAGCACTTATTCTATGAGCCATCTCACGGGTCTCTCTTTTATATTTTTTAGACTTTTTTTAAACATTTATTATTAGGGGCTGGGGAGATGGCTCAGTAGAATAAACACTTCCCTGGCAAGCACAAGAGCCTGAGTTCAATCTCCAGTTCTGGCAAAAAAAAAAAAAAAAAAAAAAAAAAGAGTAATTCTACGGTCACATTTTGGATCTCCTGAATGACTGCTCTGTAACTACTGAAAATTCTGAAGATTCTCAGTCAATAATATCCATACCAAATAAACTCTAGATCACACCAACTTTGCAGAATGAACCAAAATTTCAAAATAACTTAAAATTTAACAAAACATGGATTAAGGATATAGCTCAGTGGCATAAATGCCTGCCTGGCAAGTACAATGTCCTGAGTTCAATTCCTGGTACCAAACAAATTTTTTTAAAGTACCAGTAACTGACAATTCAGATACTTAAGTACTTAAGTATGCCCCAAATAAAAACTATCTTGGGCCGGGGAGATGGCTCAGTAGAGTAAGTGCTTGCCTGGCAAGTGCAAGAGTCTGAGTTCAATCCCCAGTTCCACAAAAAAAAAAAAAAAAAAAAAAAAAAAAAAAAATCTGCATCAGAGTACTCAGTGCCTATATATGTATTTATATTTCTGTCTTTTTGAGACAGGGTCTCATTATGAGTTTAGGTTGGCCTTGAGCTCACTGTGTAGTCCAAGCTGCCCTCCATCTCAGTAATCCTGCCACAACCTCCGAGTGCTGCGATTATAGGTAAGCACTACCACACCAGACCAACTCCAGCTTTCTTAGACTTAGGCAAGTGGAAGGGAAGTAAAAAAAAAAAATTCATCAAAATTTGCATTTCACATAACACACAGCTGCACAGCTACACACACACATACACACACACACATATGCTTATACAGCAGTGAAACCTGCATAAGCTCTCTGGTTGGCTCAACCAGAGGAATCGCTGGTCTGACACTGGGCTGTGGCTGTCAGACACACTGAGGTATCTGTATTTTTTTTTTTTTTTTTTTTTTTTTTTTTTGTCTTTTTGAGACAGAGTCTCGCTATGCAGTTCAGGCTGGCTTTAAGCTCACTTTGTAGCTCAGGCTGGTCTCGAACTCACAACAATCCTCCTGCCTCAGCCTCCCGAGTGCTGGGATTACAAGCATGCGCCACCACGCCCGGCTGGTATCTGTATTTTTGACCCAGTTTTTGCAGTGCTAAACCCAGGGCCTGGTGCATGCCAGGCAAGTTTCTACCACTAAGGTGTCCCCAGGCCCTAAAAAATAAAAATAAATAAATAAACTTTTTTTTTTTTTTTTTTTGAACTCAGGCTCTTGTGCTTGCCAGGGAAGCACTTATTCTACTAAAAGGCCCTGGCCTTTTGGCTGCTGTTTTGTATTGATCCTACTTGCTATGTGTCTGGAAAAGAAGGGGACAAACTCGAGTAGGAAAGCTCTGAGATATCTGGCAGGCACGAGTCTGCCCAACAAGCTTTTTGCTCTTACACCTTCAGACAGTCCCACCTACCGCTTGCTGAGAGTTTAAGAAAGTAAATTTTCTATCCAACTTGAAAGATGATTTTTAGTGTTTGTTATTTACTTAATCTATACAGCACTGGGGATAGAGCCTAGGGCCCAGGCAAGTGCCACAGTCCTGAACTACACCCTAGCCCTCACTGTACAGCTGTTAAAGAAGAAATCTTTTCCTTCTCACCTTGCGTTGGGGGTCAGGCTCCGCAAGACGTGTGTCAGGGCACTCAATGGGAGCGAGCCGGACTGCGTGACCAGCAGGGAGTTCTCGTAGGAAGTCTCTTCGGTGTAGGGCCTGTACGTGGTCGTCTCGTACCACAGCCAGTTGTAAAGGCTCTGCTTCACATGATCCCACACTAGCATGAGCAGAGGGCAGAATCACAAAATGCTTTCACACTGTCATTTATTAGACTCCATTCCAGAAGAGTATTAAATAGATTCCTAAAACTCCATTTTTAACCAATTCCTTGTTCAAATCAGTAATTTACAATCTGAGGTCGCTGTCAATCAAAATCTGAATCTTGGTCTAACTATGCAGTTCAGGTTGGCCTTGAGCTCACTTCATAGCCCAGACTGGTCTTGAACTTGCAAGGATCCTCCTGCCTTAGCCTCCTGAGGCATGTCACCATGCCCAGTTTAACAGCTGAATCTTTTTTATATGGGTGTTCAGGGTCTCACTACTAGATCGGACTCATAGTAATCTGCCTGTTTACAGTCTTCCAAGAGCTTGGATTACAGGTGGGCCACCACACCAGTCTCAATTGCTATCTCAGCACGCCCTGGGGTTGGGGCCAGCACAGCAGGCCTGGGGATTGAACCCTGCCTATAGGTGCTTTAATCCCAACTGAATCTTTATTTGCTCATTCAATATACAGTAAAATATCAGGCATCTTTTAAAAATTAACAATTCAGTATTTTGTTCTGCTGCATCATCACAAAGAATGTGAATTAAGTTTATTATTTTTTTATTTTTATTTTTTGTCTTTTTGAGACAGGGTCTCACTATGCAGTTCAGGCTGGCCTTAAGCTCACTTTGTAGCTAAGGCTGGACTCGAACTCACAACAATCCTCCTGCGTCAGCCTCCCGAGTGCTGGGATTACAGGCATGCGCCACCATGCCCGGCTGTGAATTAAGTTTATAAAAGAAACACTACAGGGGTCAGCGAGATAGCTCAGATGAATAAGTGCTTGCCTGGCAAGTGCAAGAGCCTGAGTTCAATCCCTGGCTCTGAAAAACAAACAAACATACAAACAAACATTACAATAACTGAGAGTATAAAGAATCTGGTAAGATAGACTAAAGCCTGCTGGGACTGCAAGGCAAGCGCTGGGACTGCAGTTCGACCCTAGCACCACATGCTATGCCAGCCTTGCCACCAGGGCGAGCTGAGCCAGCTGGAGTCCAGGCATGTGGGATTATGCTTATAATCCCAGCACTGGGGAAGCTGAAAGCAGGAGGATCACCAAGAGTCTGAGCTGCATAGTGAGACCCTGCAACAACCAAATACATGAAAATTACAACAACAAAACAAAGAGAGGTCACACTGCCATGTGACTTTCCCTCTAAGATACTCCTCCTGAGTATATGAGCTTTTGTTTTTAGGATGCTGTTGTAGCTGGGCACTGTGAGCACATGTGGGGTCCTGTGACAGGCAGATCACCAACTCCAGGTTAGCCTGGACAGCTGAATGAGACCCTATCTCAAAATAAAATAAAAATAGAAAGAACAAAGGGGTGCAGTTTAGGGTTCCCTGGTTCAATCTGCAGTACCACAAAAGAACTAACCCTAACTAAGTATAATTATGTTTTAGGTGGCAGGGAGCAACTTGTATGTGTTTTTTCTTTTTGGTACTGGGTATTCAATCTAGCTATTTTATTTATTTATTGTCTTTTTGAGACAGGGTCTATGTAGTTCAGGCTGGCCTTGAGCTGTGTAGCCTAGGCAAGTCTTGAACCTGCAATAATTCTCCTGTCTCAGCCTCCTGAGCGTTGGGATTCTAGATGTGTACCAATCCCCAGCCCTTTTGAAAATCTTTAAAATTTTGAGACAGGGTCTAATTAAGATCCTTCTGCCTGTGGTCAGCCAAATAGCCCCGTGGATTAAAGCACTTATAAGCAGGTGCAGGGGCCCATGGGTTCGATCCCCAGGCCTGCCATGCTGGCCCCACCCCTGGGGCATGCTGAGGTGGCAATTGAACCTGGGCATGGTGTCAATGTGCGTGCCTGTAATCCCAGCTCTTGGGAAGCTGTAAACAGGAGGATCACTACTAGTAGTGAGACCCTGAACATCCTGTAGACCCTTCCCTAAAAACTACTAAAAATAAAATAAAAAGATCCTTCTGCCTCAGCCTCCCACTGTGAGGTATTATAGGTGTGTGCCCCTACACTGAAACTGTTTTTGTTTTTTCTTTGATAAAGGGTCTCAGGAAATAGCTCAGGTTGGTCTTAAACTCAGGATCCCTCTGCCTGAGTCTACTTTGTTTTTTTTTTTTTTTGGTGGAACCAGGGATTGAACTCAGGCCCTTGCACTTGCCAGGGAAGTGCTTATTCCACTGAGCCATCTCCCTGGCCCCCTGAGTCTACTTTGTGCTGACATTGTAAGCATGTACCACTACATTATCCAGCCTGTGTCTTTTTTTTTTTTTTTTTTTTTTTTGCAGAACCAGGAATTGAATACAAGCCCTTATACTTGCCAGGCACTTATTCAACTCAGTGATCTCTCTGGCCCCAGCCTGTATCTTTAATTATGGGGAGGGGCATGCTGAAACATAATAAAAAACTTTGTAACACTAATCAAAAAAGTAGTGGGCCAGGGATAGCTCAATGGCACAGTCCTGCCTGGCAAGCAACAGGTCCTGAGTTTGATTCCTGCTACCAAAACGAAAGAAAAACAGACAGTAGAGATACATAACTTACTAAGAGGAGCATTGAGGTGATCAACAGATGCTATTAGGTACACATTATTCAAAGACGACAGCTGTCCAATGATCTGCTGGCTCTTGTCTCCCCTCAACATTTGGCTGTCCAAGTTGTGGATAACAAGGAAGAGTTCTGAAGAAGAATCTGAAAGGAAAGGGAATCCAACTGTAACTTCAGTAAGTACTTGTGAAGTCTCCTACACACAAATGCCTACATAGTAAAGTATATGTCAAAGCAGTATGGGATATCAGCACTTGGGAGGCTGAAACAGGAGGATTACTGTGAGTTTGAGGCCAGTCTGGGCTACACAGTGAGTTCAAGGCTAGGCTGAACTGCATAGCAAAATTCTGTCTCAAAAACAAATAAATAACAACTAATATTATTTAGAAATAATAAATAATAATTACAGAAAACAGTATAAATAATATTAGTTACTTATTATAAACAGGATAAATAACATTGCCAAGCTGGGCCTGATGGCACATGCCTGTAAGCCAGCACTTGAGAGGCTGAAGCTGGAACACTGCAAGTTTAAGCCCAGCGTGGACAACTACATGAGACTCTCTTTAAAAAAAAATAGGGGGCTGTGGAGATGGCTCAGTGGAATAAGCACTTCCCTGGCAATGTGCAAGCACCTGAGTTCAATCCCTGGTTCCATAAAAAATAAATAAAATAAACAAAAATAAGAAAATAAACTGGGCATGTGGCATATGCCTATAATCCTAACATTTCAGAGATTGAGGCAGAAGAATCACCAATGAGTTTGAGATCAGCCTGGGTGACATAGGGAGTTAAAAACCAGCCTGTACTATATAGTGAGACCCTGGTTCAATAAACCAAAAATGAATGAATGAATGAGGTGAGGATTGAGCTCAGTGGGCTCAATCTTCAGAACTAAGGCATTATGACTCATCACCTCAGTCAGGTCCCAGTAAAGATTTTTGTGGTGGTGGTGGTGGTGGTAGGGACATGCCAGAGCCTCATATGTGCACCAGGTGCTCAACCACAGACTGCACTCTCGGCAAGACAGCAGCAGGCACATGTGCGTGTAGAACTACAGGATGGGAGGCCCCAGGACGCCAATCTTGGCTTTTAAAACAAAACAGAAAGCCCTTGGTTATGACAGAAGTCAATGGAGACAAAACAGGGAGAGCTTCAGGAGCTTCACAAGTATCCAGGAAAGAAAGTCAGAAAATAGTGTCGGGATGGAGCTGCCACTGCCATCAAATATATCTTAAAAGATTGAAGCAAGGCCATGAGGTGAAGAAAATAACAGGTAACCAACCACAAATGGTTTTGGTAGAAGAAGGTACACAAACAAACAAACAAAACAAGGTGGGTAGGCTAGGCGTGATGGCACATACCTCTAAACCCCACACCCAGGGAGGCTGGGGCAGGACTGAAAATTACAGCCACAGCAGCCAAGGACACACAGAGTATACATGATTACCAAAAGGATAATCATTTTTACTTGTGCAGATGTAGACAATGTTTACACCCTAATGCTATAAAACATTTACTTCATGTTACCTTCTTTAAATCTGTTTATGATCCAGTCTAGCTGATCCAGAACACTTCGGAACGTTCCCATATGATCAAGGACTTCTTCTGTTATAGAATTCAGGATCTGTACCACGAGAGCACAACAAGTACCACAACAGTTATTATTCTGACATACAGTAGAAGTACAGCTAGTAAATCAATCTTTTTTTATTTTATTTTATTTTTTATTTTTTATTTTTTTGTCTTTTTGAGACAGGTTCTCGCTATGCAGTTCAGGCTGGCTTTAAGCTCACTTTGTAGCTCAGGCTGGTCTCGAACTCACAACAATCCTCCTGCCTCAGCCTCCCAAGTGCTGGGATTACAGGCATGCGCCACCACGCCCGGTTTTATCAATCTTTTTTTAAAGATTAAAAGTTGTTCTGGACTTTTTAAATTTTTAAAATTAGTTTTTAAAAATCTTTCTTTTTTAAATTCATTTGGTACAGGGTCTTGCTACACAGCATAGACTCATAGTAATCCTCCAATCTCAGCCTCCCCAGTTCTGGGATTATAGGTATGCACCACCATGCTGGGTTTTGGTGGCCAGCTTGGTTCCGTACAGAGCTGGCATTGTATGTGGTACGGTGGACCAAGCCCGGGTCCTTGCACTTGCCAGGCAGGTGCTTAGACCACTGAGCTATAGTGGATAAGTGCCTGCCTGGCAAGCGCCAAGTCCAGAGTTCAATCCCCCATACCAAACAAAAAAGAAAAAGAAAGAAAAAAAAAAAAGATTCTAATGAATACTTAAGTACCCACAAATTCTTTTTATTTATTTATTTTTGCAGGAGCTGTGACTTAAAGGAAACAGTGAAGGGGAGTAAAGGTGTAAAGATAATATAAAAAGGTAACAAAAACCCCTAACTGTGAGAAAATTAGAACACTACACATTTATCAGAAGAAACAGAACACATACCCTAAGGATACTTTAGGAAAGGAACACTATATTGGTTAATATCTAACATCCAACAGCTTTAAATTAATTCTTAAATAATGGAGAAATAGAGCACATGAAGATGACCTATGATAAACATGCTATAAATTATAGACTTGCTTTTTAGCTAACATTTCCTAAACTGTATTTATGTCAGTTGGTTACACAGCTGGGAATTCAAAGACAGAATTATTTTATTTTATTATTTTATGTTATTTTATTTTTTTGGTACTAGGGATTGAACTCAGGACCTTGTGCTTGCTAGGCAGGCACTTATGCCACTGAGCTATCTCCTTGGCCCCTAAAGACAGTTTAAATGAGGTCCTTCTGAGGCATATTTCATAATCTACCACATGTGTAGGCTGAGACAGTCATTTGAATCCCTGTCCTAGGACAACAAAGCACTCTCAGGCTTAGACGGGTAGCCCAGCAGTATTGTCCCGTGAGCATTTTTGAAACTTACTGACTTCACACTGATCCCAGGGAAGAAGCCATTGATGACAACATGAATGGAGTCCTGCAGCATCGTGGTTCGGAATCTTTCTAGTAAATCTCTCTTAGAGCCCAAACCATAAAGCACAATGTTGAAACCAAGGCTGTTGGGAAAGAACATTCAGAAAATTAACCATTCAAACTTTTTACCACTAACTTTGTTATCAACCAGTATCTTCACTTTAAGCTTATGAAGTGTTAGCCAGAAGGTTTTCAGTGGGACAGCCACATGATCTTTTAGGAAGTCATGCAGCTCTCTCAGATGAAAAATGTGCTGGCCTCAGTGACCTTGGTTCCATGGTGGAAGAGGGCAGGCAAGGCATATTCAAGGTGAGCTGATTTTCTGCTAAAGAGGCAAGTATGTAAGTCAGAGGTACCATTCACTGGATGGCCGGTGGAATGACAGGTTTTGGAGGAGTGCAATCTGGATCCAGGTCCTCATGTGCCATACTACTCCATCCAAGATCCTTGTGTGGCTCAAGATGGGGATCGAAAGAAGAACTCAATCTGATCTCCATTGAATTTCCTAAGGGAGCCCAAGGAGTAGCTTCCAACCCGCACTCAGATCAATACTCCTGCTGCGCCAAGTGAGGTCAGGGCAAGAGGGAAGTGTAGAGGGGACCCAGGGTACCAGTACAGAGGTGGCCAAGGGTGGTCTCTGGCAATGCAGGATAGCTGAGTCACAGGGGAGCAGCAGAGAGAGAGCCCTGGGAGGTGGAGATCAGCAAGGGCAGGTCCGGCTGGGGGCAAAGGGACCACTGGGCTGGTTTCCTGGGAAAGAAGAACTGGCTGTGGAGGGAAGGAAGGAAGGGAGCGCGAAGCTCAGCTCCACAAGTGGCTCCTGAGAAAGTGAGGCCCCACGGCACAACCATCACCCTTTTCTCAGCACAACACAACTCCCAGGAAAACCCAAGCACACTGGGGCGGCCACGTCACGCTGTGCTTGGTGACCCTGCCTCACTGATCCCATGAGGACAACTCCATGAATGTGTAGGCAGCTTCACACCAAAGTGCACTTCCAACATTTCCCATTTTCTTTTTTTGGCCTGTTTGTTTGTTCACTTATTTATTTATTTATTTTTGAGACGGGGTCTGTTTGGACTTGAATTTTCAGTCCTCCTGCCTCAGCATCCTGAGATACCACACCAAGCTGAAGTCCTAATGCAAGCAAGAGAGGAAAGCCATCACTAAGGTTTGATTTCAGCCACTTCTTTTTTTTTTTTTTTTGCAGAACCAGGGATTGAACTCAGGTCGTTATGCTTGCCAGGCAAGCACTTGTTCTACAGAGCCACTCCCCAGTCCCGATTTCGGCCACTTCTTGATGCTCTAACAGCAACTGAAAAGCTAATCTGCAGTATTTGAAAATTCAGAGTATTCTAAGAACTAATAATTTTTGGGCCAGGAAGCTAGTGTAGAGGTAAAAATAAAAAGTCCCAAGACAACACCCAGACCCACACAAGACTAGCTCCATCTTAGCCCTTTGTTTCACCTATTGCTAAGTGTTCTGGGAAAGTTATAATTGATTACAAAGTTCCCAAGCAACTATAGCTGTATATACATAACGTCCTCAAACTCTGTTCCCCCAGATGGCCCTAACCAATCCGGGTAAAGGTCACCTATAGAATAATGGTTGCTATTGGCATCTGTAACCTGCTTGCTCAAGTTTCCCTCTTACCCCCTAACAACCACAAAATGTCCCCCCAAG
>PVKA01055093.1:0-10466 GCA_004027165.1 Ctenomys sociabilis
TTAAATTTATGTATTTGGTACAGGGTCTCACTATGCAGCTTAGATATACAGTGATCCTCCTATTTTCAGCCTTCCCAGTGCTGGGATTATAGGTGTGCACCACCACACCTGGTCTTGGTGGCTGGTTCAATGCGCCCATTGGCAAGGCCAGGGTGGCACATGGTGCTGGGGATCAAACCCCAGTCCCTGCACTTACCTAAGCAGGTATTTAGTCCGCTGGGCTACCTCACCAGCTCTGTTTATATCATTTCTTGTGATAAAACACTAATTATTTTACAAGTTTCTTAACAAAAAAATTATTCAAATGTGGTATGTTCAGTAATCACTACAACATGAGTCCTGAAGGTATCTTGCCACCTGAAGAAGGCCAAGCACATAGGGCACATACTGCAGAGTTCCACTTACCATATCCTGAAGAGAAATCTAGACAGAGGTCAGAGTAGGGGCTGCTGGGCTGGGAAAGGGTACAGTGAGTACATCTAACTTCAAAAAAGACTTCATTTTGGGTGACAGGAACTTCCTAAACTGATTACAAAGACAGTTGCATCTTTTAGAATACTCTAAACCACTGAAATGCACAATTTAAATTTGGGAACTTAATGGTATGTACATTCTATCCCATAAAGTTACTGAAAACTATCAAGCACATCTCTGATACAAACTTGAAAATACTATCAAACATCCTGGAATCTAATTTATCTTTGTATTATTTAGAAACCTAGAGCTTTGTTTTTAGAAACAGATGTTCCTCTAGTACTTTACTACAGGCTAACAGAAAGAACAGACAATAGTCTTACTAATCTTTTTAGAATTTCATAAAATATAAAATCAAGCAGAGGTGTTTTTTAAAAAGTTTGACACAAAATGCATCTAAAAATCAAAGTCCATTCAAAAAATTACAAAGAACATTTCCTAACCAATATACACATTCAGAGGGCTGCACAGTACAAAATTAATACATTTAAAAATACACTGGTAATAAATAATCTGAAAATAAAACAATTTCATCCACAATCATATTTAGGGTCAGGGAGATGGCTCAGCAGCAAAAGTACTTGCCTAGTAAGTACAATGTCCTGAGTTTGATCCCCAGTACCACAAAAAAAAGTCAGAATCACATTAAAAAAAAAAAAAAAAAATTGAAAAACATACTAGACTAACTTTCCTCAAAAGAACTGTAGAGCTTATATTCTAAAAAGACTCCTGCCTGCTTAGGCAGAGGCTGTTCCAGCCCTGCTCCCAGGGTGTGCTAAGAAGGTGATTGAGACTGGACATGGTGGTGTATGCCTGTAATCCAGCACTTGGAAGACTGAAAATAGGAGAATCACTATGAGTCTAATATCCATAATGAGACCCTGTACACCCTGTACTAGAATGCATTAAAAATACAATAAAAGGACTACTGAATGAAATCAAAGACTTTCATGACCAGAGATAGTCTATGTTCAAGGATGAAAACATTTACTTTCCTGAATGCTACCCACAATGCCTTTCAGATTCAACACAACCCCTAACAAAATACCAATGGTTTTTTGTGCAACTTTCAAATTCACATGGAATTTGCAAGGGGACCAAATAGCCAAATAATACTGAATCATAAATCCTAATTAAAACTTGCTATAAAGATACAATATTCCTCCATGTGGTAATGACACACAGACACAGACACACACCAAAACCAGAGAAACAGAGGAGGCCAAGAAGAACCCCACACCAACTCTCCTAACATTCCAATCACTCTTCAGCGATCATTTAAATTTCATAATCTGTGCAGATGGTTCTCACTAGCTTCTCCTCTTCTCTTCCTACTCTTTCCCCTTCTCTGAGTCGATGAGGCACAGCCTGGGCTCTATTCTCTTCCTCATTTACTCTGTCCTCCTTGTGTGTTCGTTTAGGTTGGTTCAACTGCTCTAGCTCTGCCTGTAATGAAGCTGGTTTCTCCCTATCTCCCTTCAGAAAGATCTCAGCTCCTATTTGTGTCTGCTGGGTGTTTACAACCAACCTTAAGGTGGCACTCACCTCTTTCTCCCTCCCAAGCTCTGCACAGCGCTCTTGCACCTGGGCCTCCAGCTGCTGCTGGGCTTGCAGAACCTGCTTCTGGGTCACCTGGAGTGTGGCCTGCAGCTCTAGCACTCGGGCCTTCTCTGCCTTCAGCTTTCGCAACATGCTATGATGCACCTGTGGCTGCTGAGCACCACGGCTAAGCTTCTCTGTCAGTAGCCGCTCATGCTGCAAGGCCTCTGACAGCTCTAGCACATGGTTCTTTTCAGTTTCTAGGCTCCTCTGGAGCTCAGAGAGCCGGCCCCGCTCCTGCATCAGCAAGGCCTCACAGCGAGACTGCTCAATCTGCAGCTCTTGCTGCAGATTTTCCCGCACTGTCCGTTCATGTTTCAATGCAACACACAGTTGGTTGTTTTGAGCATACTGCTTCTCCAGAGAAACTTTTAATTCCTATATTGGTGAGAAAACAAATGCAAAAGTTAAATACTTAAAATGAAAATATATACAGTATAAAGCTTTCCTGACCAGACCTGTTTACATACTTTCACCCAACAAAGACATCTTTTAAGAACTGTTCTATGGATAGAAGTATGTACACAACAGCTTTTTTTGTTATTTTTACTACACAGATAAAGACTATTTCACAAGGGGTACTGAACACAAGTACTTCCTGAATTCAAGGATGGCCCTTTTTTCCCTGCCTCAAAAACTATAGCTCAGGGCTGACCAAATAGCTGAGCATCGGGGCTGGGGAGATGGCTCAGTGGAATAAGCGCTTCCCTGGCAAGTGCAAGGGCTTGATTTCAATCCCTGGTTCGACCAAAAAAAAAAAAAAAAAAAAAGATAAAAAACCGAACAGCTGAGCAGATTAAGGCACCTGCAAGCAGGTACAGGGGCCAGGGGTTCAATCCTTGGGTCTGTCGTGCTGACCCCATTCCTGGGGTATACTGAGATGACAATTGAGACTGGGCATGGTGGTGTATGCCTGTAATCCCAGTACTTGGGAGGCTGTAAACAGGAGAATCACTATGAGTCCAATCTAGTATTGAGACCCTGAATACCCTGTAGATCCTTCCCTAAAAAATACAGGAAAAAAAAACCAAACCAACCAACCTATGTGTACTCAAGATGCTTAAAGACAGTGCATCCTGCTTGCTATGCAACCATGATTTCATGTTGTGCAAAAACATACACATTTATTACAAGCTAGAGGACACCTGCTGAGCCTGACTATACAGAGCTCTCCCCCATTATGGCTACAGTGTAGGAGAGCCAGTCAGGAGGCTGCATGTCCCTTCTAGAAGCACATGCACACAGATAGTAGGCCACTGAGAAGAGTCACACAAACTACTGGCCATTCAGCTGTCTCTCTTGTAGTGGGTAGGCACTGCCAATGACTGTTCTACCAAAAAATACAGCCCTATCTCAGTGCTTTAAACTTCTGTTGAATGGACATGCTGCAACACACAAGAGAAAGAAAGGCAGTCTGGGCATAGCAGTACATGCCTATAATCCCAGCACTCCCAGGAGGCCAACTTGGGCGACATAATGAGTTTAAGACCAGCCTGAACTACATTGTGAGATGCTGTTTCAAAAAGAAAAAAAGAAGAAAAACAAGTGAGGGCAATTTTCTGTTTCTGATGCACATCTTGGGATGGACTTGGTAACCAGTTACCTCTAGGGCCTTGGAGCTCTGGCCCTCCTTCTGCAGGTGCCGCAGCTGCTCCTCCTCCTGCTGGGCATGGAGGATGCGTTCCTTTCCTCGTTCATGCTCCAGTTCCTCCAGGGAAGCCTTCAGGTCACTTTCCTTCCCATCCAGCAAGGACCTGTGCAGTGATACCACTCAGTTCAAGGAGAGACAAGGTGGAAGTGGTGGTGATGGGGTCCCCTGCCCCCCATCCATGTGGCTCTATTCCTCATTCCCAGACCCCAAATCCAAAGATTTCTGAAGCCCCACCAACCACAGTAGACCCAAGAACAGTAGGACTTCAACAAAAAAAGAATAGGCCGGACAGGGCTGTACCTCAACTGGAGAACCTCATGCTGTGCCTCGCCGAGGGACTCCAGCAGCCTTGCGTTTTCCTGCCGGCACTCACGCAGCTCTGACTGCAGGTCCTGCACTGTACTTTGCTCCACTGTCAAGAGCTGCCGCACACTCCTTGCTCTCTCCTGCTCCTCATTCAGGGTTTTCTGTAAGTCACTTGCTATACACTTTTCCTGCTCAACTTTATATGCCAACAATTCAACTGAGAAAGATTAAAAACATGACAGCATTATTCATGAGTTCAAAATGCAAAACAGAAAAGGATGTTAAGTCAGAAAGGAAATTCATTAAATAGGGGATGAAACCCTAAACACCATGTAGACCCTTCCCTAAAAAATACAGGAACCAAAAAAAAAAAAAAAAAACCTGTATGTACTCAAGATGCTCAAAGACAGGACATCCTGCTTGCTATGCAACCATGATTCCATGTTGTGCAAAAACATACACATTTATTGCAAGCTAGAGGACACCTGCTGGACCTGACTATACAGAGCTCTCTCCCATCATTGCTACAGTGTAGGAGTGGGACATTTCTGAGACTGGAAGCCATAGTTTCTAAAGGAGTCAGGCCACTCAGGGACATGTCATCTCCTCCGAGGCCTTGCTCTCCAGGTTGGGAGCATGGCAACCAGTACTGACAATGTATCTCCAAGGCCTTCCTACAGTGCAGGCAAACCCCACCATTCTCAGGCCACATGCCCTCCATAGAAAAATATTCAAGGTCCATATGGCTTCACTGAAAAAGTCTGTCAGAAGATAAGGAAGAAACTGCCCCATTCTGAACAATTCTTCTACAAAATGCAAAGGAAGACATGCTTCCCTTGGTGAGGCCAGTGCTTTCCAGCACCCTGGTTAGAAAAGGGAAAAGGAAAGCAACTGCCCTGAAGATAGCAAAAGCAACTGCAGTGAAGATAGCAATGTGTAATAGAAGGATCATGCTTGGAATGCCTGTCATTCTAATCTGCTAAATACATACTTGTCATGACATACAGACCATACTGTCTCACAAGTTCTTTTTTTCTTTTAAATAAAGGGTAATAAAAAAAAGACACAAGAAAAAAAAAATGTCACAGGACTGTTCTACTACAATGCTGTATATGGTTAGATTTCTAAATTTCTGTGTAAAAATATGTCAGTGTTTATTCCTATTTTTTTTTACTTATTATTTTTTTCTTTATATTCTATAGGGACTTCAAGTTTACATAGCAATACTTGATGAAAAATACCTGTTCCATGTTATGTCTAAGATGTTTGATACTTTGACACTTAGGATAAACTGAACTGCATATATTGCAGGGTAATAATCAGCTTCTCTTCTGGATGGTTAACAACCTAAGTTTGCAGATCAAAAATTAGAGAAAAGGAAGGGCTGCAAGGTCAGCCAAAACTTTGGCCCTAGCCTTTCAAGGTCAGTGAAGACTCAGGACATAGGAGAACCTGTACTGTAACATCATGTACCTCAGTTGTGTCCCAAATATTCTGATCAAGGAGATATGGGGCCACAGGAAAGTGATTGATGACGTAGAGTGTGCCTAAGGAAAGTCACATTCTCTCAGGCTTTCACAGAGAGCAAATTGGTCATGCAATGGCCATGACTCATCCACAAGGCTGACAATGACAAAGGATCTACAAAGTGTGGTACAGGGTTACAGGATAAATCCTAAGGGAACGTGACTGACCTTATCAGATGCAAAAGTTACATTTCTTGTTATATAGGTCTTGCTTTATCTTGGTCTTAACCATCCAGCAGAAAAGTATAAAAACGAGGTATATAAAGTAAAGCCATATTAATATACTGAGCTGTGAAAGGCTCAAATCAACAACTTCTGTGGATAACCCACTACTATTGTGGACTGCTGGACTGTATTGGGTTGTTTCGCTGAATTCACACACCTATAGTATTTAAATGCCAATGGAATACCCACCTCTGACAGGACTAAACAAAAAAAGGGGATACAAAGGAAGTACCATTTTGTATTTCTATATACAGAATAGTTAGGATTGATATATAGCTACTTTCACTTAATTCAATGAGTAGAAAGATTTGTATTAATAGTGTTTGGACAGGATATCCTGTCTGCCTCTTGTACTATGGATAACCACTAAGAAGATAACAATGTACAATGTATTAATTATTGAAACTATTCTATTAAAAAAAAGAGGGGGCAAAGGGTGAGAAAACTACAGGCCAGGCCCCTCTGCATGCAAATGTGCTGGCAAAGCCCTAGCACACAGGGTCATGGCCCCTGCTAGGCTACTTTCCCTGACAGGTGCAAGCAGGAACAGAGGTGCCTCCTCATACAGAACTCACACATGAGCAACAGGAAGCAAGGAAAGGCATCTGCCCAGGGTCGGCCTAGCACAGAAGCCAGGAAAGGGAACAGTTGACCATGACTTATCCACAGAAAACTTCCCAAGAACCTAGGTAAGAAGTGCAAACTGATGATAGGCTCTTTAACTGCAGCACCAGCTTCCATAGGTTAACATACTTGCCCCTGCAGGGCTCTGGGACAGCACCCACCCTGCCTGCGCAACTGATGTTCCTGTCGGCTACTGCGGGCCTCTGCACTTGTGAGTGCTGTGCACAGCTGCTGCAGCTTCTCCTGGTTCTGCAGGTGTGTCATACGCAGCTGGGCACGCAGAGCCTGAATCTCCAACAGCAGGCTGCTCCTATCAGGGACGCAAAGGTGTTCCCAGGCCTTCTCCTGTAGGTTTCCCTGGGTGGAAAGAAGAGATCCTATGTGAAACATGAGGGCACCAGCCCTGTATACCCTGCGTTCCACAGCCTACCTTATCCAGCTGCAGCTTCTCACACCACAGGGCATAGCCTGTTGACCTTAAATATAGTAGAATGTGCACACTCAGACCTTGTTCCTAGGGCCTTCCTTGCATGCAGCTCTGCCTGGTGAACAGTTATGCTTCCCCTTGTTCTCAGCCCAGGTCTGCCTGTCTGGGTGCCAGGATACAAACAGGGACCACACTATCCCACAGCTGATGGCCATCATGTGTGCAATGTGCTTTATAGCTAGGAGGCCCCTGGAAATGGCTCTCCTGTCCATAGGAGTGAGACACAAGGAGAACCAGTGGAGTTTTTAAGGACCCATTTGTGAATGCTCAGCACCACACATGGCTTCTCCAACCAGTCACTTTTCATATCCCAAGGTAAAGAGCACATAAATAAAATTCAGAGAAGCAGATTCCATCACCCTTTCCTATCTCCAAGACACAGATGCAGGGCTGTTGTTCACCTGCTCTTGGACAACCTTCTCCAACTTCTTGCATGGGGAGTTGTGATCGCCTGGGTCTGAGCCATTGTGTCTGGGATGCAGCTCTGCTTGCACCTTCTTCTGCTCCCTCTCAAACATATCCTGTGTAGCCTGTAAAAACTTTCCCTTCCAGTCAAGGCTTGAGACCAAGGGTTCCTGCGAAGTTGAAGCAAGAACCTTAGTGCTGAGCTGCGGTGTAAGTAACCAGCATGCATGAGTTGAATCCCCAGCATCACTAAATAAAGAAATTAATGAAAAGAAGGAAGAAAGGGAGGGAGGAAGAAAGGGAGGGAGGAAGAAAGGAATGGGAAAATGTCTTAGTGCTCTCCACTGCACGCTGTAAACACTGTATAGGCTGAATATTTCATCTCTTATATTTACACATCTGACCCTGATCCCCAGCAAGATTGTACTTCAAGACAGGACCTCATTAAGGCTGACATGCCCACAGGGTGCTCTACATCAAGTTGGGCTATGGTCATTCATAGGAAAAGGAAAAAGCACCTATGTTTGCTTTCTCTCTCTCTCTCCCTCCACCTCTCTCTCCCCCATTCCTTCTAAATAAGGATTCAGCAAGGAAGAGGCATCTATAAGCCAAGAATTGGACCCTGACCTGAACTCTGCCCTCCTAGCTCCCAGACCCATTTGAAATAAAATCTGTGGTGCTTTATCAAGGTAGCTGAGCAGAGAGACAGCCAAGGCAACCCTTCTGACAGGGAAAGGGACATTTAAGTATGAAAAACAGCCACCATCATCATTAAGCAGAAACTGACACAAGAGGAGATAGTGAAATTCTACCAAGCAAGAGTTCCTGAATGACTTTCCTCTTCACATTGCTGCATCAATTTGGCCGTGGTCTAGAGAGGGCCCAGTGGTATCCAGGGACTGTGGCCAGGAATGGACACCCCATGGCTCAGTAATACACAGCCTGCGTGAGGCAGAGTTGTTGGCCACCTAGTGGGTTCCAGCCATAGGCGATCATTGTCCTGGCATAGGGACAGCAGGAAGAAGGGATGGGGGCTGCAGGGGAGGTGGAGTGAGGCTGATTCTGAGGTCTCTGGGTTCTGATAAGTGACAACAGATGATAGGTACAGGCCAAGTCTAAGGGTAAGACCAGGTTTGGATGGCGGAAGGAAGAAATGTGGGGTCTGCCTGCAGGTTCCAATAGGTTCTCAGAGCCATTAGAGCAAAATACCTCTGGCTTTGTCTCCTCAGGTCATAGGAGACTACTTCCCTCTGACCACACGGAGCCACCAGGGCACATCTGCTGAGAACAGCAGTCAGAGCCAGCCTGGTCATGAGTTGGTGGCTATAGATCTTGTTTTCACTACGTACTATACTAAACAGACCCCCGTGTCTATGCATGGCTCCCCTTGGTGCTGTGAGCTTGAAGGTCCTTTGGAAACAGTGGGATGCACACAAAGTATATTTCCTCGGCTACAGTGTAGCTTGGAGGTGGAACCCTGGGCCTAGACTGCCAGACCCTGGATTCATCCCTAGCATAAGAAAAGAAAGCAAAGAAAAAGAAGCCGCTTTCTCACTTATTGAACAATTCCGTACCTTCTCTTTCTCAGGGGCCACCTCCAGCAGGTCTTGCCTCTCACCTGGGAAGCAGGCCAGGGAAGCATGTGGCTCCCCCCTGCTAAGGGTGCTGGAGAGTTCTCGGTTCTCTGACAAGGCCAGAATCTGGTGGCTCTCATCAGACACCATCTGCAACAAAGCCTACAGGGAGAAAAACACCAGCAAAGGAAAAATGATCTGAAGCCATTCTTACATGTACTACACTGGCCACCATAGGTTGGTGCTGGGTGAGGAACAGGCTACAGTACAGGAGGATAGTCACTCTGCTACCCCCAAGGCATCATAAGGGGGCATTCCAAACAGCCATCCATCCCACAACTTCCGAGGAGAACCAAGAAACCAAGTTGAGAAGGGATTCTGGATAAGCACCTTCAAGGCCAGCCCCACTCCAGTCCATCCCACTCCACCCATTCCTTTTGGGGTCATAAACCTCCACTACACCTGGGCCAGGCTGGGCAGGGCTAGAGTCTAAAGGTGTCCCTGTCCGGACCACATGAAAGTCCTTGCATGTGACCCAGCTGGCAGCCAACATCAACAGCAGGCTGAGGACCTAAGAACACAGCCCCTGCAGCCCACAAATCTGTGGGTGCAGTGTAATCTCCTCAGACCACTGAGCCAGGTTTAAGACAGGGCATGAGGGATATTAGATCTGCTCAGCAGGCATGGAAGAGGGAGAAGGGGGCTTGGAAGCCAGTGCCTGTTGAGAGTCCAGTGCCACTGAGTCTGGCCATACCACAGCTAGAAATAAAAACTCCTGTTTGAGAAGCTTGGCTTAGAAATGTGAGGTAAAAAAGAAATTCATGGGGCCGGGGAGATAGCTCAGTAGAATAAGCATTTGCCTAGCAAGTGCAAGGGTCTGAATTTAATCTCCAGTTCCACCTAAAAAAAAAAAAAAAACAAAACCCAAAAAACTAACAAAGTCCAAAATGTGGGAAATACAGAACTAAGCAACAATAGGTCCTATGATGGAGTATAATTTAGCTGGAAATGTATTTTTCCATGATGTATTAAAAGTGTTGGCTGGGCAAATAGCTCAGCGCATTAAGGCGCCTACAACCTGGCACAGGGGCTAGGGTTCAATCCCTGGACCTGCTGTGCTGGTCCTGCCCCCAGGATGCACTGAGAAGACAACTGAGACTGGGTATGGTGGCACATTCCTACAATCCTTGCTCTTGGGAGGCTGTAAACAGGCAGATCACTTCGAGTCTGATCTAGTAGTAAGACCCTGAATGCCCTGTAGACCCTTCCCTAAAAAAAAAAAAAGTTAGGGGGCCAGAAAGACAGCTCATCAATCTAAAGCTGCCTTAGGCAAGCTTAGGCAGGCATAGGGGACAAAGGTTCGATCTCTCAACCACATGCCCTACCGCCTTCATGGTGGGCTGAGCCAGCCAAAAAAAAAAGATGTTAGGAACTATACTGTGCATTATGTTGACTAGTGTTAGAGACAATCTAACAATTTTAAACAATTTTACTCTAAAAATATATTTGCAAAAAAAAAAAAAATATATATATATATATATTTGCAGTTCAGTGGTAGAGCACTTGCCTGGTATGTACAGGACCCTAGCAGTACA
>PVKA01055094.1:0-10464 GCA_004027165.1 Ctenomys sociabilis
TCCGGCTTCCGGGTTCTTGTTGCTGTGCCTGGGTCCCGCCTATTTAGGGAAATGCCCGCCACTTTTTGTGACTCTGCCAATGATATGCGAACACATGTACAACTGTGATTGATCTATGAAACCTATATAGCTCGCTCTGGCAGGAAGTTCATTGTTGCTTGCACGTAGGACGCCGCGGCTAGCGGACGCATGTAGAGGCGTGCATCCCAATCCATAAAGGCTTGCTGAACCCGTTACAAGGTATCTTAGTGTCTTCTTCCGCGGGACGGGAGCGGCGCCGGACAATCTAGGATGCCCATTTTTGTGCAGAGTTTTATTTGCTGAGTTTTCAGTGTTGTAGCACCAATCTGATCAGTTTTATTTAATGCAAACAGCTCCCAATATTTGTTTCTGCTCCAATAAAATGTTAGTATCCTATCAATCCTCACAGAATTTAAATCTGCTTTTCTGCAAACCAAGCATCAAAAATAAACCTTCCGAAAGGTTTTCCTTCTCCTTCTTTCTTCCAGCCAGGACTTCAGCTCTATTTGAGATGTCAAGTGGGACTATGCTAAAGCCTGAGATTTTCTTCAGAAGCAGCCAATCCTCTCTAAAGATTCAGCAATAGAAGACATCCCAAGAGGAGTACTGGCTTATTTCATGAAAAAAAAAAAAAAATACCACCCAAAAACCAGAAAACAAATCCAAATACACCTTACAGAGGAAATATATTTGGTGGGAATTCAACAGCGAGTCTTACAAGGAATTCCGTAAAGCTTGCTCTTGTACTGTGTCTTCTCTAGTGGACCTTCTTAACAATTTCATTAGAAGCTGTCAACTCTTTTAAACATTTTAAAGTATTGCCATTCTGCAGGTTACATAACCTCTAGGGAAGAATTAGACCCAGCAGAGGTCGCTAAGAGGTTGACTTTGACTCACTGTAAGATCAAAGTTTCAAATAATTATTGTTGAATGGGGCAATGACTAAATTGAAAGAGGTTTGAGATGAAGCCCTATTACCTCTGAAAGTCAACATTAGAGTCTCATGATTTAAAACCTACTCAATGACTTTATACAGCCTAGGTGAGGTGGCCATGAAGAGATAAGTTTTGGTGAGACACTTAAATCTGTGTTCCAATATTTCTCTCGGTGCAGAACCTTTAATGTCCAGGATGATCCAGGGGGCCAGCAAAGCACCCTACAGAGGTGCAGAACCCAAGTGGGCATCAAGAAAAATATATCAGAAAAGAAGGAACTACATATCAGTGCTGGGTTTTGATTCTCTCAAACAAATTTTTTAAAAGTCCATATTACCAACACCATCCCACCACCAATGAAATTTCTAATGGTAGAAGACAAAGATGCAAGAATTCAGGACTTTAGGGCAGGCAGTATAGTGAAGCATGATTGGCCAGGATGAATTTCCGGGGCACCGGCTTCTGTGACAGGCCTGTGTGCTTTGCCCCATCTGAAAGTGGCAGGCCACCAGTAGCACTCACTTTTGACCTGGTGGAGAGTCAGTACTAGAGAATACCCATGTGAAAAGGTGCAAATGAATCTAGATTGAGCTTCTTTAATGACAGCATCACCCATGCTCTGCTGATATTGAGGCAGGAAAGTGTGTGACAGCTTTATGAAAGGGTTTCAGCATCTAAGTGCCATGGTGACATGTACCATCCCTCAGCCTCTCTGTTTCTTTTTTGATTCCCCATGACACTATGGCATGTATTCCATGCAAGTGCAGATATAGCAGCATGCTACAGAAAGAACACAGGCTTGGGGGACTAACAGACCTGGATCTGAAATTGATTTCTGCAACTACCAACTGCAACTAGAGATGTGTGTTTGCAAACTCTGAGAGCCGAGCTCAATGTGTTCATCTGTCAACTGAGGAATGTAGTAACTCTGGGATGTCTGAGTGCTGGGATCATTGAGGATTCGAGGAGGGTTAAAGGAGATCTCAGATGCCCAATAAATGTTCATTCTCTGTTTCCTCCTCTTGTCCTGTGCCTCCCTAGACTATACCATTCACTCTAAGATACCAGCTCCTCTCTTCAACAAGGGAATGATGCTTTAAAAATAGAACACGTCTTCAATGATGGCTGAATGATCTATATAAAATAAGGCACTTTCTGCCAACTGAATAGAGGAGAGCATGTACTCATTCCTGTTCTAATTTAATCTGTCTGAGTGCCTGGAGGTCTTTGTGAGGTAAATATTGTTTTCACTTTGACCTTGGTGCACTGTTCCTGTTGAATCTGTCCCAGCCTGTCCTTTTGATGTCATCCTGATGGCTTCCTAATAGATTGAAAGCATTTTTCAGAGGACAGAGATTAGTGGGATCTAATGACCTCTAAAAACCTGTTTACCTTGGCTATTCTGGGTAACTTGCTGTTTTGCCTAGTAAAGACATAGCATGTGTGCTTAAATGACCTATTTGCATAAAATTGAGCTCATCAAAACACGCAACCAACACTGAACACTGTGAAACGTGCAGTGATTCAAGAGCCTCCTATGAGCCCAGGTCAGGAAGAGCACAATAATTTTGCCTGACACAGGAGAATGAGCAGAGCTTTGCCCAAGAACACTTTGGAAATTTATTTTTAAAGGATCTTTTACTCTGATGTGTTAATTTATTTCTTTTTTCTCTTTTCATTAAGATTTACAAAGAAAATTTTTTTAGGTCTTGCTCCATGAAATTAAAAATGAATATTTACATATAATGTAATGTTTGATTTGACCAAGTGGAAAAAGACAACTGCCCATGGTTAGTACAGGTTAGACTTTCTAATCCTCTGGCTCATTATGAACAGCTCAAGTGCTGTTTTGATATCAGATACAGCTTATTTTTGTAGAGATAATTTATTATGTAATTTTAAAGCAAATGTGTATTCATTGTAAAACATGGAGGAAAAAGCCATGAAACTTAATAAAAAGCACAATTTCTGCAGTGTATCTATTTGAGATGACTACCATTAGTAGGTTGAGAGGTTTCTTCACCCAGGAAAAAGTAAAGATATATATTTGTAAAATAGGCATATACTCTGTAAACTGTGGGAGTTTCTGCAGGTTCACCTTCTCCAGATGTCATGATCATCTTCCCGTGTGAACTCACTGCCATGTGCATCTTACTGGTTGCAAAAATTGTAAGTATTATAAAACATAGTTTGTTTTAAAATAAAGCAAAACTTTTTTTGGTCTGTTTTCTTTTAAAGAGGAAAAACTAATTGCAGAAACAAAGACAAAGACAGAGTAACAAGTGACAGTACAAATGGTATGGCATTTCAAAACAAATAACAATTTAGCAATGGTTGTTATATTGAATACTGTCATTGTCAAAACTTATTCAGATTAATAGATATAGGCATGCGAAATTAGTCAGGTAATTAAACATTAATGCTTCCTGTCAATAAACTAATTTTTGTCTTTTCCATTGTTTTATTTTAGGGAAGGGTCTATCAGGTGTTCAGGGTCTCACTACTAAATTGGAGTCCTAGTGATCTCTCTGTGTATAGCCTCCCAAGAGCTGGGATTGCATGCCCAAACCCACTCTCAATTGCTGCCTCAGTGCACCTGGGGTGGGGCTGGCACAGCAGCTATTTGGCTGGTCCTGCAACACTTTTTTTTTTTTTTTTGGCAGAACTGAGGATTGAACTCAGGCCCTTGCACTTGCCAGGGAAGTGCTTACCCTACTGAGCCATCTCCCCGACCCTTTACAACACTCTTTTTGAGACAGGTTCTCACTATGTAATTCAGGATGGCCTTGAACTCACCACATAGCCCAGGCTGGTCTCAAACTCATAGTGATCCTTCTGTCTCACCCTCCCAAGTTCTGGTATTATAGACAACCTCCGCAGTACCCAGTAGCATTTATATTTTGAAAGAAAAAGCACATTTCAGCTAAATCTTTGCTTCAATCCAAGGTTTCTTCCCAACTTGATTAATTCTTGAGAGGTAAACTGAAGGATCAGAGCAATTTTTAAAAAACTTAAATATTGTCAAAATGTCTCCAAAGAGTGAAATGATACTATATGCGGACACTATATGAGCCCATGTGTACTGCTGTTTAGGTGTTTGCTTTCAAAAGGACTAAAATTCTTGATGTCCAAGATTGTGTCTTATTCATCTTTCTATTCAACAGCTTTATGCTTTTGCATATTATGTCACTGAAGCATTTATTGAATACATGAGTGATTCAATAATTTTCATTATTAAAATGAATATGAAGCATAAGTCTAGTTGGCATGATGTTTCTTTTTCTTTTCTTTATTTTTTTTCAGGACAGGGTCTTGCTATGAGGTGTAGGCTGACCTTGTGCTCACTTTTTTACACCCAAGGCTGGTCTCAAACTCACAGCAATTCTCCTGTCTCAACCTCATGAGTGGTGGGATTATAGGCATGCACTACCGGGCCTGGTTCTGGGGCCAGCATAGCATATAGGGCTAGGGGTTGAACTCGGGTCTTGTGCTTCACAGGTAGGGCTTATGCCTCTGAGCTATGTCCCCAGTCCCAGCATGATGTTTTTGAGGCACAGTTAAACAGGAAAAATGAGAATTTTGTGTTATGTTCTCTCTACCATCCCTAGATTTCATGATGGCATTCAATTTTACTCATGAAATATACATATTTATACCCCCTATAAGCTAATTATAATTATATAGAATTATACTCATATCCTGAGTATATCCTATTTCAGGGGAAATAGCCAACCTGACATGATGGGAGGTTCCAGAAAGATGGTGCTCAGCTTGATGAAAATCTCCTACTTTCCTTTTTCCGTTTGTCACAGAATTTTGTGTTTCATTAGTACCTACAAAACTGGATGCATAGATATCTCAAAATTCAATTTTCTTTGATTGTTTCATGCAGGGCATAGAGAAGGCTTACTCCATGACATCATAGAAACATTTAACTCTTTTTTTTTGATTAGCAGATGTCTGTAGTTCATGTTTACATTCTTTGTGTGGAACTGGTACATTACAGAGCATATCTTACTTATTGTCATCCTTTTCCCTCCTCCATTTCCCCCTCCATCTCTTGATAACTTCTCACTTTGAGAAAGAGCAATCTCTTTGCTTCCTATTATCTCTCTTTTGTTTTCTCCCTATTTATCATTTGTATTTCTCATATAAGAAACACCATGCAATATTTAGCATTATTTAAACTTAGGTGTCTGATTTATTTCACTTACCACTATGGATTCAATATGTACCCATTTATTTTTTCTTTTCCCCAGCACTGGAGATTGAACCCCATGCTTTTGCATGCACTACACCACCACTCCTTGTTTTCACTTAAAGGTAGAGTTTCACAAGTTTGGTCCTGGGCTAGGACCAAACCTGTGATCCTCTTCCTTCGTGAGTGCTGGGATTTATAGACATGTGAATGACATCCTGTTGTCTCTAGCACTTTTAAGTCACCTAGGTTAAAACTGCTCCTAGACTTCCTCGTTCATTGTTGGCAAATGGATATAGACCATTCTAGATTATCCATGCAGGAATTATGCCTACTTATGTAATTTTTCTTTCTACAGCCCACCTATGCCTCAAAATATGAACAAACAAGTATCTGGCTGACTCACAGAATGATCTGGTTTCTATTATCATTTAGATTGCTACTTTATTCATTAGTTCATGGTTATTTAATGATGAAATGTGCTTTTTCCTATACTGGGTATAAGTGCACTGTAACATCTATTGTAATGACAGCATAAGCTCAGTGCATTGGACATATAGAAGAAAGCACCCATCTCTGGGAGTCTGGGAGTCTCACAGATGATGATCTCAACCATGATGCTTGAGATGGTTCTTAAAGGATGAGCCCAAATGTGCCATGCAGATGGTATATGGGGGTGAATAAGAATGGAATGCATTTCTGTTCAGAGACACTGCACAGAAATTAACACAGAATAGTGGGCCCATCACAGGATGGTCATTTTCCTACAGGAGGCTTCCCCTTCCAAAGCCTCTTTCCACCTCATTTCCATGGCATCCCTACACACACACACACACACACACACACACACACACACACACACACACACACAGAGACAGACAGAGAGACAGAGAGGCAGAGAGACAGAGAGACAGAGAGAGAGAGAGCCATCCATCACAAAAGTAGAGATCATGAAGTCTTTGTTCTTTTGCTACATCTACTTTCTTGTGATAGTTGTTTTATGTCACTGTTTCACCCTGAGTGGTTGCACCTGTTTCCCTAGACAGGTCCACAGCTTATCCAGCCACCACAGCTCTACAGATAACTTTAACTCAGAATTGTAGCCACCTTAGTCATTTAGCTTAATAAGTTCCATGTGCCTTGGAGAGAGTACAGAACACTTTAGAACAAGATCAATCACTGTCACCCTCAAACAACTGTTTTTTTTTTTTAAATTCTTCAGTCATGTATCTACATGAAGCACACATTCTGGTCATGAATCTCAGTGGACTATGTGTCCAAAAGTCAACTTTGCTTCATCAGTAAATATGTCTCATCCCATCCTTAAATCTATTTTTCTATTTCAAAAAAAAAAAAAAGTTATTTATCCCACTACCCTCTTCACCTATGTTTTTAATGGGTAGTTCCCAAGTCTGTGGGCAGAAAATTCACCTGAAGACCTTTTTAAAAATATAAGATTCACTCAGCTGAACCTTAATCTTCAAGGATCAGAGTTGGGAATCTAAGTTTAATAAGCTCCATAGAGACCTAGTTCATTGTGAGAAAATAAAAGGGGAAAGACATGTATATATAAATTATGTACACATGTACATACACATAATACACATCTATGCACATACATATACATACACAAGCATATACACATATATTTCCAGCATACATCAAAAGTGATCTCATGAGTTTTGTTCTATTTCTTCATGTTCATCAATTTCTTTTTAAAAACAAACATATTTCCTTCCCTCTATCAGTTGGTTCAAGAATCTCACAGAGTTCTACCTTTATCTTTCGATTTCTAATGTAGCTTACTGTCTAGTAATAACCATGAAAGAAAGTAATCCCATTTTATATTCCCTCATCAACCATTCTGACTTTTACCCTATGGATATTATTTCTCAAAGTTCATCAATAGGCTCCTATTTTTTGGTTGTGTGTCTTAGTTATTTTTCTCATTGCTGAGACAAAATACCCCACATGTATAGTTAAGGGAGAAAAGGTTTATTTGGTTCATAGTTCATAGAAGTTTTTGTCTATAGTTGCCTGGCTCTAGGCACATGGCAGAAGGGCATCACAGAGGAGAAACAGTTTATTGCATGCAGAAAACAGAAAAAAAAATCAATGACTGACCACAGGTCTTTCTAACTCTTATATCTAATCCAGTCTTAAGGTTGGTAGCACTCACTCTCTTAAGCCTAGGGCCCTTGATCCTAGTGTTGCATCATGAATCAATCCATGCCACACATTCTAGATTCAACCATCTCTGAAAAAGCCTATGAATAAATGAGGCAGTGGGAGGATTTCTAGACTCAAAATACAAGACCTAAGATGAAGGTGCTGTGGTTTATTTTTTTTTTAATTTTTTTTGTTGGCTGTTTATTTATTTTTTTTATTTTATTGAAGTACAAGTAGCAGTGAGACAGTTTCAAGACACATTAATAGGACAGATTCGATACATTAATACATTGCAAACTGTTTTCATAATGTTTTGGTGCTGTGGTTTAGATCTAAAATGGCTCAGGGACCAGCAAGATAGCTCAGCGGACTAAAGTGCCTGTTTAGTCAAGCTCAGGGACTAAGGATCAATACCTGGCACCAAATGCAGTGCTAGCCTTGGCTCCAGGGTGGGCTGAGCCAGACACAGATTCTCGACATAGTGACACATGCCTGTAATCCCAGGGCTGAGGAGGTTGAAAGCAGGAGGATCACAAGTCTGAGTTGTGTAGTGAGACCCCGCAATAATCAAATATATTCTTTATAAAAAGATAAATAAATAAATAAATAAATAAATAAATAAATAAATAAATAAAATGGCTCAGGTGTTTGGAAGATTACAATGGTACTATAGATGCATGGTGATTTTTATGACTCGTCTTTCCTGGCTTCCTTCTTTCATGCCTTCTGGCTGCCACCTTGATTCTCTGCTTTGTCTTCCAGACCTTACACCATGCCTCTACTGCTTGCAGCTGGCAAGCTGCACATGGACTGGAACTTCCAGAACATGAGCCAAAATAAACATCTCTTCCTTTAAGTTTCAGGGGACAGATATTTTGTCCTACTACCAAAGAAAGTGATTAAAAGAGTAGATTTGAGGCTTTTCACTGTCTACAATCTTGTGAAGCTGCTAATATTCTATGAAAGTTCTATTTGACTTTTTAAAAAATTATTTGGTTCCCTCTCTGTGTCTATTTCAATTCTACTGTTCTCAGCTGGCCAAGGCATCAATCAAACTGCTGTGTATTTTATATACATATGTTTTACCTTATGAATATACATAGCAATATTGCCTATGTGCATGTTTCACATATGTATTTGTGAGACATACACAAAACAATTTTGATTCCTTTGCTCAAGGGTTTTTCTTTGACATATGTCCCTATTGTGAGATATTAACTTGATTTATTTCTCTTGACTTCATACTTTTGCATTCATCACAGATTTACTGAGCCATATGCAAATATAGATATTTTGATTACCTTTGATTATTTGCCCAAATACCTTTCTGATAAAACTTAATGTTTATCTCTTTGTTTCCCATAAGATTTTCTCAAATAACGATTCTCAAATGTGTTTATATATTAGAGTTCTCTGGACATTCTTTTGACTTCAAACCCTAATATCTGGAGCCATCACTCCACTCTCCTCAAATCTCATTCACCTGATCAAGAATGGGGCTAACACAACAGTACTTTTATTAATGTCCCACATTGTGGAGGGGGGCAGCGAAAGCTGGAGATTAATTATGTGTGTGGAGCTGGAGCAAGGCAACCCCTAAGAACACACAGCACCTGAGGCGAGCCATATGAACCAGCTCCCCCAGATCTGAGAAATTGGAACACCTGAGTAAAGCCAGGTGAATGGATTGTTCCAGCCCTGAGCACAGGAGGTACCTGAGGCAAGCTAGGTCATCCAGTTGTCAGGCATAAGGGTTTCAGTTGGCGTCAACTTGGCAAGTGTCCAAAGTTACTGCAGTCATTGGGTACTTTCTTTTCTCCAAGAGAGAGGGCTCCACCTGACCTCAGCTTTCTGCATTTTTACTCTTCCTTTCATTTGTTTTTCTTTTTATTTAAGTGTATTTCATACAGGGTCTCATTACACAGCTCAGATTCACAGTGATCTTCCTATTTGCAGCCTCCCCAGTGTGGGAATTACAGGCATGCACCACCATGCTGGGTTTCAGTAGCCAGCTCAGAGCACCCAGGCGTGAGGCTGGCATGGAATGTGGTGTTGGGGGTTGAACTCGGCCCCTGTGCTTGCATAAGTAGGTACTTAGCACACTGAGCTATCTCAGTGGCACTTCTTGCCTTCATTGTTTCATGATTCTCTCCCTAGGAGTTTTCAAGAACTACACTGGGCATGGCACCATATGATTTTAATATGTAAAGGATATTGAGAGTCACTATTCTAGGCCTTGGTCAAAGTGTTCACCACTGATCCACAAAGCAGACAACACTTGGAAATTATTATAAATGCCATATAAATTATACGATTTTTTTCTAATTACATAAAAATTTGCCTTTGGGATTTTAATTAAGATAGTAGTGGATCTATTATACCATGGTGCTATTTACTTTTCTCTCATTTCTGATGCCAAAGGAAGGAAAGCTTTATTTAGCTCATAGTTTATGAAGGCTTCAGTCTGTAATCATCTGGCTCCAAGACAGGGTAGTATGGCTGAGGGCCAACTGCTCATGGTAATGGAAGACAGCAAAAGCAATTAGAGCAAAAATAATAAAGGCAGACCTCTTTGCATCCCTTATATTGTAAGCAGGCTGCCTGCTCTAGGATGGATGTGATGCCCACACCATCTTCCAGCCCTCCTTTGTTCAGGCTCAGAATGTTTACAAACTGAGGACCCTGGTTCCTGGCTAAGTCATTTAGCCAACCTTTAAACTTCCCAAATTGGGACTCCGCCATCCTGCTCCATCCCGCCGGCCCCCGCCCAGCCCTTGAGACCTACCAGAGACAGCGTGGCCAACTCCGCCATCGTGCTCCATCCCGCCCACGCCTGACCAGCCAGAGACCAGCCTGAGACAGCGGCTGACTCCAGTGGCCTCCTGGTTCCCGTGCCAAGCTCGCCCAGTGAGAGCGAATTTACAGGACTCACCAGGCTTCCGAGATCAGTGAGAGTGTGGTGAGTCTGAGGGAGAGCCTTTGGCTTCTTCCCACGTGCGCTACGCGGATCCCTGTCCCCAACCCCTCCAAGCCAGTGACTGGCCTGAAACCTCAGGACCCACTCACCAACACCTCCCCGGATCCCCTGACCTAAAGCCCACTGATTGAGTGGGAATTTCCCCGATTCTCTGGGCATCAAAG
>PVKA01055095.1:0-10464 GCA_004027165.1 Ctenomys sociabilis
ATCGTTTTTCCACCCAATGTTTCTGGAATTCATTCTTTATTTCAGATTCTATGTATTCAAATATTTCTTTTTTAAATTGGGGAATTACTTCTCGTTTTATTTCCTCTATAGCTTTCTGCTGTTGTTCCTTTGCTGCTGTATCTGTTACTTCATTTGTTGCAGCTGAGCTAGTGTCCTCTGCCCTTCCTGATGGACTCAAGGTCTGGGATTGCATTTTTCCCCTTCTCTTTGTCATTTTGTATAGCACTGATCTTTGACCTTTGGTGTAGAGCTTTGGTGCAGCTATAAGCTTAGCTTGTTATGAGATTCGGGTGCCAGTCTATTAAGTTTGAGATTTTCCAGGTATGCCTATCCTGGGTCTAGCTGTTGTGTTCAGTTCCTTTTTTGCTGCAGCTCCTTTGGTTCTGCTATGTTGGTTCCTGGGGTCAGCCCTCCTGTGTCAGGCAGGGCGTTCCCCAGTTGGGTGGGCCTGGGCTTTGGTGGGTTTTCTGGGCTCACAAAAGGATAGTGGATGATCTTATTCACTGAGTAGGCTGTACTGAGCTGGCAAGCTTGTTCTGGGTCTGGGTCTACAGGCCGTAACCCAAGAAGGCTGGGAAAGGTCCCTCTGGTGCAGTGGGCCTGGAGCCCTCACTCACAGGCCAGGCTGTGCTGAGTTTCGGTCCATAGAGTGGCACCGTGGATTGCTGAGAAATGTCCCTCTGGTGTGGCAGGCTAGGAGTTCTCACTCCAGGCTGACCTGCACTGGGTCTGGGGCTGTGGGGTGGGACCAGTAATCACCTGGAAGTGTTTCTCTGGCACAGTGTGCCTGGAGCTGTCACCCGGCCACGGGAGGTGACTGGCAGCTTAATCTCTGGGAAATGTATCTCAGGCACGATGGGCCTGAGGTTCTACACTCACTGACCTTTGATGCCCAGAGAATCGGGGAAATTCCCACTCAATCAGTGGGCTTTAGGTCAGGGGTTCCGGGGAGGTGTTGGTGAGTGGGACCTGAGGTTTCAGGCCAGTCACTGGCTTGGAGGGGTTGGGGACAGGGATCTGTGAAGTGCGTGTGGGAAGAAGCCAAAGGCTCTCCCTCAGATTCACCACACTCACTGATCTGGGAAGCCTGGTGAGTCCTGTAAATTCGCTCTCGCTTGGAGAGCTTGGCGCAGGATCCAGGAGGCCGCTGGAGTCAGCCACTGTCTCTGGCCAGTCTCAGGTGCTGGGCGGGGGCGGGCGGGATGGAGCAGGATGGCGGAGTGGGCCGCGCTGTCTCTGGCCGGTCTCAGGGGCTGGGCGGGGCTCATGGTGGCTTTAGAAGGCTGTGTTCTGGAAGGTAGGTGTAGTGCTTGATACTTTGTGTCAATTTGGGAATTGGAAGGCCTAATGATTTCCCTTGCTGGGGCGTAGAGCCCAGCCCTAGGGCATGGAAGACCAGCCCTCATGCCAGGAGTGCTGCACCCTAGTGGAAAGGGCTGCCCCAGAGTGAGTCTGCAGTTAAATGTCCTATAAAGGGAGTTGGGGAAGGTTGCAGCGTGCCGCTTCCTTGGAATATTTGCTCTTCAGTGCTACACAACTTCCTCAAAGGAGTTCCAATATTCGCAGCCACGCTGCTTCCTGGGAGGAGCTCTGGTCCTCCCCTTCAGTGTGGAAGGAAGGGAGAGAGGGTGGGTAGATGTCACAGCTGCAGCTCCTTCCTCTGGGCTTCTCTGATTTCCACTGCCATAAACCGCTGCCTTCTGCCTTGTGCTAATCTGCGCTGGAGCCAGCCGAGTGTGGGCTTGGACCTCTGCCATGTGGGAGCTACGTAAACCCTTCCTTCCTTGCTTCCTTCCTTCCTTCCTTCCTTCCTTCCTTCCTTCCTTCCTTCCTTCCTTCCTTTCTTCCTTAATTTTGGTTGTCACACATTTTGTTTCAGCACTCTCATAAGGGTAACTGAGACAGTAGGTAATACTAGAAGGTTACATAGGTCAGAAGTGCATGTCTTGTGAATGATACAGGTGCCACTAGAAGATAAAGAGTATGATCCTTCTTTCATACGAGGACATATTGACATGACTGCCACTCACAAAGTAGGGTACAGATAAACTCTCAATCTTCATAACATCCAAAGATATAATGCAAATCATTGTTATTTTAAACATGAATCTTTTGGTATACTTTTGTACAGAAAGCCATCAAAACATCTGAAATACAAACACCTAGAAAATTTAATGTGTTCTTGAAACAAGTGCTGGCTTCTGTACTGGCATTCATTTCACATTTAAAGCAAACTACACAACTTACGTAGATGAATTGGCCCCAGTTTGGAAGGGAAAGGGAAGGATGGAAGAAGAGATTACATTCATGTGGTTTTGTAGATGCTGCCCTATCTCAAGAAAGAATGATGCCCATATTGATTTGTACTGTAGAAATGCCATTCTCATGGAGTGCCAATACCTGTGAAGAAGGAGGAGGAGGAGGAGGAGGAGGAAGAGGGGCAGGTCAACGAAAGGCCTGGGAGCTCCAAGCGAGCGACAGGGCGTCTGTGTTTCAGCAGCCCGGCAGTCACGCCTCCTCAGCCTCCGCCCTGTGAATGTGCTACTTCTGCTGCCTTCAAAAGGAGGAAGCTCACATCCCCTTCAGAGCGTCCGGGGAGTGGGATACCGGACAGGCAGAGGCATTTGGGAGAAGAGTAAAGGAGACACGGAAACGAAGATCTTAAGAGGCTGAGAAGCACAGCGTTGCCTGATTTTCACTTTAACTTCTTTTTTAATACTTGGGCTGTACCCACAAGCTGTCACCCTGAGGTAAATCCCCAGGTGCTTCTATGTCACTAAGTCACTGAGTTCCATGGGCTGAAATTTGCAGTCTTCGAGCTCGAGAACGTGAGTGCTGGGACCCCAGGCATGAGTTGTGCACTTTAGATTTGTATCTTTTTTGATTTAAAAACCATGAAGGCAGTGTTTATACCAATCATCATATGAGTGATTTCTGTTCTATTGAAAGGAACAGGTAATGCTTAAGTTTTTACCAGGGTTTTCAGGACCCTGGTAGGATCTGCCTCCCTTAGCCCCCAGCACGCAGGTGTGGAGCTTTTGATGTTGCCAGCCCAACCTTTCAAGAACTTGGAGGACTCTGAGTAGTGCTTGGGAAGCAGGAGAAGTGCAATCTCTGGTCCCAGCAAGCGTAGGCGTGGGGCTTTCCTGGTGCCATTTGAGAACTTTGACTATGGCCAGCCAGATAGCTCAGTAGACCAAAGCAGACTAAAGCTGAGGCAGATGTAGAGACCAGGGTTCGAACCCTGGTGTGCCATGTTGGACCCACCACCCAAAGGCATGCTGAGTCAGCAATTGAGACTGGGCGTGATGGTGCACGCCTGTAATACTAGTGCTTCGGAGGCTGAAACAGGAGGATCACTACAAGTCTGATCTGTGTAGTCAGACCCTGTAGATCCTGTACTAAAATAAAAAAAGAACTTTGTTGCACTCTAGGCAGCTTGTGGGACTCTGGTAAGGTCTGACCTTCCTTATCTCCCTTTGTGCAGGCCTGGAGCTTCAGCTGTTTCTGGCCCAACCTTTTAAAAAATTAAGAGGACTCGGAGTGGCCTGCAAGATACAGGAGAGCAACACTTTGTGGGCCAGCATGGGCAGGTGTGGAACTTTCCTGGAGCCATTGAAGAAGTCTGGTGATCCAAAGGACTCTGTCTGCATGGTTACTGGGGCTTCAAAAATGCCAAACATAGGACCAAAGGGCAATCTCAACCCTCTAGCCCACCCAGAACAAATCCAGGAGACAAAGACTCACAAGAATGTAGAAATCACACACATGAAATCTCTGAAATGATAGCAACTGAAGTAAAGAGCGAAGTGCATCAGGCTATAGAAGCACTACGATCAGAAATAATCTCTCAGGTCCAGAAATAAAGGACAACAATTGTGAAAGAATTGCTCAGCACAGCTAAAAATCATCCAGATAAAATAACAAAGGAGAAAAGAAAAATGATGGAAACACTGAAAGAATAATACAAGAACAAAGTAGAATACACAGAAAAGATACAAACAGATATCCAGGAAGTTAAGAATCCCATTCAGTTATACAATGGAGTATTACTCAGCTATAAAGAATGATAAACTCGAAGACTTCACATTTAACTGGATGCTACTTTAAGCTATATTCACAAGTGAAATAAACCAGACCCACATGTGTAAATATCATATAATCTCCTTAGTATAAGAACTCAGAAATAGAAAGGTATAACAGAATTAAAAGGAAAGCAAGAACTTGAGAATTAGAGAATGAAGAGAGGGCAAGGAAAAAAGCTAGGAAACATGAGAGAGGCAAAGCCATACATTTGTAAGTACAAAATGGTAAGGCAATGATCCTGAGAAACATCAGCAGGTCTTTGAAACTAGCAGTTAATTGGTAGGATTCTCACCCTGACTAACTATATATGCGGATACCTGCGAAGTGAGCGACTGCACCAAAGATAACAATGTGTAATGGCAGAGCCAAGCTTGGAGTGCTGTCAATCCGGTCTGCAGTCTGTCCTGCACCATACTGTCTCGCAAGTAAATGTTTGTTTAAAGAAAAAAAGGGCAATAAATGAAAACAAGAGAAAAGAAAATGTCACAAGACTGTCCTGCTGCAATGCTGTATATGGTTAGATTTCTAAACTTGTGTGTAAAAATATGTAATTGGTTATTGATATTTAAATTTTTTCTTCATATTCTGTAAGGATTTAAAGTTTAACATATCAATACTTGATGGAAAATACTTGTTCCACATTATGCTTAAGATGTTTCATATTCAGACAGATAGTGAGGTTAACCTGGACTGCCTATGTTGTAATGATAAGCTTCTCTTCTGGAGGGTTAACAACCTAAGTTTGTGGATGAAAAATTACAGAAAAAGAAGGGCTGAAAGGCCAGCCAACATTTTGTCACTCACTAGTCTCTCAAGGTCAGTGAAGACTCAGGACATAGGAGAACCTGTACTTGTAACATCATGGAACTCAGTTGTGCCCAAATTTTCTGATCAAGGAGATTACGGAGCCACAGAGGAATGTGATCGATGATCTATAGTGTGCTTAAGGAGAGTCACACGGAGAGAAAACACTCTCTCAGGCTTTCTCAGAGAGCAAACTGGTCAAGCAATGGCCGTGACTCATCCACATGGCTGACACTGACAAAGGATCTATGGAGCGAGGTACAGGCTTACAGGATAAACCCTGAGGGGATTTGACTGACCTCATCAGACACAAAAGGTACATTTTTTGTTTCATAGGTCTTGCTTTATCTCGGTCTTAACCATCCAGCAGAAAAGTATAAAAATGAAGTATATAAAATAAGGCCGTAATAACATGCTGAGCTGTAAATGGCTCTAGTCAACAGCTTCTGACAATGCCAGTCCTATGGATAACCCACTACTACTATGGACTACTGGACTAAATTGGAGTATGTTGCTGAAATCACACACCTACAATATTTAAATGACAATGGAATACTCTTCTCTGACAAAACTAAACAAAAAAAGGGGATATAAATGAAGGACCATTTTGTATCTGTATATTCAAAATAGTTAGGATAGACATACAGCTACCTTCTCTTAATTCAGTGAATCGAAAGATTTGCTGTAATAGTGTCTGTGGACAGGATATTATGTCTGCATCTTGTACAGCGAACAACCATTAAGACACTATGCAATGTGTTAATTATTGAAACTGTCCTGCTAATTCGATTTAAAACTGCCTCATTGCTATGTTTTTCTCAATAAAATTATTAACAAAAGTACCATTGAGAGAGAGAGAGAGAGAGAGAGAGAGAGAGAGAAGCTTGTTTTTGAAATCAGAGCACCGAGGCTTTCTCTACAAGGCCCAGCCAAGCTCGGCGTTCCTCCATGCTGAGCCCCTCACCCAGGCTGAGCAGGCAGCAGCGAGCTCACCTTGCCAGCCCCACACACTGCAGCCTTTGAGCTCCCTGAATAGGTGAAGCCCTTTCCACCTCTGGGCATTCAGCCTGGCTGTTTCCTTTGACTAGAACATTCTTATCTCCACTTTTTCCCCCTCGCAGATTAAAATTTACTTCTTCAGAAAGGGCTCACAGAACACTCCAACTTGGCTGAAAGACTCACTATCAGCCGGTACAGATGTGAGAGACGCTCCATCACGTCCCCGGGGACACCACTGCTTTCAGCTCATTCCACCACATCACGTGGCTCCCTAACCAGGGCTTTCCTGCCCAGGCAAGAAGGCTGCGATTGGTTGTTAGGGCCCTGGAACATCCCTCAGCGGGGGATGAATGGATCGGAAGATCGTAGCCCCGCTCTCTCATCTCTCAGGGGCACCAGCTCTTCCCTCTCCCAAAGGGGCCCACAGCTCAGCCACCCGTCTTAGAGAGGCCATGCGGCTTATTGGATTCAACTATTTAAAGTATGTAAATGTATATAGCTACTTTATAGGCCTAAGTTGTTTGTTTCTAGGCCTATTTTCAAAGGAAGAATTTAAGTTTCGGGGGATGAGAATGTTTCATAAGCTGAAGAATAAGACATTAAAAGTTAGGGCATTGCAATAAAGGGGAAAGTGGCAAATTAAACATTTCCTATGAGAAAACTGATTCTGAAGAGGATCAAACTAACTACTCATTTATTTGGTTAAAAAGCCATTTATTCATCTTTCAGTTCTAAAAATAAAACCTTAAAGTGATTTACAAACCTAAGAAACCTTGTACTGCATCTACTTTACATGGTGTAGCTGTGCGTCTTTATCTGAGTTGAAGAATCACGAAGTCGGGGCACGCACATGCCCGCTCCTTGGTTCCACGCTCATGACGTACACAACCTTTGTCACTGGGGATGCAGTCCAGGACCTTCACACAGAGCTACTGTTCTTTCTTTTCTTTTTTATTTATTTTTTTACTTTAGAACAAAATCTCATCAATTTTCCCTGGCTGGGCTTGACCTTGTAATTCTTCTGCCTCGGCCCCCCACCCCCAATGCTGGGGTTGCAGGAATGTGTCAACATGCCCAGGGTTCTGGGTACAAATTTGAAACTAAGTGAATTAAAGTTTTATGTAAAAATAAGACAAAATATAGGATGTCTGGAGCTTTCGCAGAGCGTGTTACAATTTTAAAATATGATATCTTTTAAGGGAAATTTTTCAAGGTGTATGGAAAGGAAAACAAAGTTTAACTGATTGATCTTACATCTCTATATCTGTCTGGTTGTGTGAGCCATAAATTTGATAACAATATGTAATATAACTGTTAATTTATTGTTCTTATTTTAAAATCCTGTATCCTACTTATATTGTCATATGATGCTTTTTCTCGTCTTTGTTGTATCTTTTTTTCTCTTAAAAAGAAACCTTAAAAAATATCATCTTACTCCATGTGGTTCCCAGTAAAAAGAATAGAGTTAAAAGCCACAAAACTAGCTTCTTCCATAGTGGTATCAATAGAAAAATATTATGTTATGGCATATCTGTATATTGGAATATTATTTATCCATCAAAATTATGCTGTTGTGAAATTCTATATCAATGGAAAATGTCTAGAGCAAAACACTAAATAATAAATGAATATAAATATAAAATAGAAAAAAATATGATATCTTTTATGAAGTGGAATCAGCAGAACTTACATAATACGATTGTACTACAAATATCCTGTGATTTTCACATCATAATACATACATGAATAAATGTCCTTAAAAGACCAAAAACGGCCTCCCTTATACTGGTTCCTTCCCTAAAAGCATAAATAAAAATAAAATCTAAGCTTTCATTCTGGGGTCCTAAACATTCCATGACCCTCAAAAGACGATTCCCTGATGGATACGTCAACCCGGACGCGAAGGCATCCTGGGATAGCGGGGTGTTCTTCGCAGGCACCAGCACTACAGCACCTGCTTCTAGGAAAGTCCGCCTGCCACAGCAGAGCACTTCCTGTCACGGGTGAAGCGGGCGGCAGGGAGCAGCGGAAGAGCAGGCAGCCTCTCTCCCCTGCCCTCCCCTCCTGCGAGGGTGGGAACCGGACGCGCCCTCCAGCACTCTTGAAAGAACTTCGAAATCAAGCCTCACTGGAATACGACCGTATCTTCGTTCTCTACTCCTGTCACACGCGTTCCTGTGACCCTGGGCTCTCTCCAGCTCGACTCTTCTCATGATGGTGTAACCAGAATTCGTCGCTATCCCCCCGCTGCCCTTTAGCCATGAGTCCTTCCATCACCTCCGTGGTACACCTGTCCTATGAATCCAGTAGCCAACCGAGTGCCACCTTCTCACTGCAAAGCCTGTTTACAGTGGTCCCTGTATTCAGGTCGCGTCCAGATAGAAAGAAAAAAAAAAAAAAAACCCTTTGCTGCAGACCGGCTGAGGCAAGGTGGGGCGAGATAGGGTGAGGGATGAAAGAAAGGAGAGGACCAAATGCTCTGCAGGCAAGTGGCAGTTTATTTAGGGCAGTTACAGCTTTTATACATGTATTATCAGAAATACATGTATAAAATTAGGACACTCAGTGGTTTTTATCATTGTTTGACTAATTCCAGCCGCATGTTTTCCTGGGGCGTGCTGACCCGAGCGTATAACACACAGAACTATAAACGTTAGTCTTTTGGCAATCAATGACTCTTTCTTTGTAAAAACATCCGGTCATGCCAAGAATCTTGCGGGAAATGTTTGAGGACATGCCTTGAAGTTTGTTCAAGTCAGGAATAGGTCACATACCCTGTTAAGGCACGAAACCCTCTCCACTTAACTCTACTTCACTCTTTTGGCTGCCCCTAACCCTTCTTCACCATTTTCAATAAATGTCATGATTAATTTTTAGTACATGACAACAGATTCAGAGCTCATCTATCTCCTTGAACTCACTCATTTAAAAACCCTGCAGATCTGTCTACGAGCTAAGAAACAATAATCAGCAGCAACCATCACAATCAAAGTTTGTTCCTCGCACGATGAACACCAAACATGTTTTGGGCAACTATGGGGAAGCAAACATCCCAGTTGCAGTAGCCAAAGTGAGCGGATTGGGGATCACCCTTACTGAGGAAGCTCACGCATGCAGGCACGCACCTGACACACTGCGGGCAACCTGTGCAACACGACGCTTTCCTGCCTGGACTCAAATACAGAAGTACCAGGAATCACCTAAGAACTACATTTATTATCATGAGAAAGCATGTGCGATATGCACAGCGACTAACGTCATGAAGATGCCACAAACCCAAACTCTGCACATAGGCAAACACCACAGGCACCCCTTGTGGATTCGGTCTGCAGCTAATATTGCTTCGATGTCACGCACTTTTCTCATGGATGCGCAAGCCATGGCGTATTCTGACACTCTGAAAGCTCCACTTATTAATCAATGTTTAGCTTCAGACCTAATTTGATAGCAACCGCAAACAGCCTGTGTGAGAAACAAAATCTAATGGGAACATATATTCTCACACAATGGAGATCCCTTACTCCTGCGCTAGATGCATCTCTGCGCATTGTGGATCACACGTGAACCTGGCCCAAGGTTCTTCAGGAGTGCAAGCGAACTTCCGCAGTGAGGAGTCTAATGACCTGGGTGGGGGAGGCGTAACCATGAGTAAGGACGCAAGGAATTTTAGGGGTGAGTAAGGGAGACAGCATTTGACCTTGACTTTTGTGAAATGGGCCTTCGCTTTCAGCCACAAAATACTAAGCCCAATCAGGTGATTATAATAATTGCATTTCTAGCTGACACAGCTTCATGCTGTGAAGTAGCATCTGTAATATGCTAAGGCAGAAGGCGGTGTCTTCTACTTTCTAAAGAAAAAAAGCCAAAAAGAGAAAAACATACAATTCTATTGAGCTGTCAGTGGGAGAGAGAACACAGAGCACTTGTCCCAGCACAGACAGTCATCCTAGGGACTATCCCCCCTAAGAATAAAGCAGGAAATGCATAGGTGAGCACCTCACTTACGGCATGTCGACGAAGTCCTTGCTAGGCTCCATGTGAGTCATGCCACAGAAGTACACACGGAGGAAGAAGGAGAAAAACCCCCCAATCACCACGTCTCCGTCCTTGTGCACAGCGGGGGTCCTGGGGAAGAGGCAGTCTTCCTTTCCTGAGCAGCTCACTAAGAGCAGGAGCTGCAGGGGACAGGGGGCAAGACTGAAGGAGAGCATGGTAGAAACACCTGCACAGGCGTAAGTCCGCGTGGAGACAGAGCTGGCGGGCCAGCCAGGTGAGTGCATTTATGCTGTGGCTGCGTGTGTGTGTGTGTGTGCGTGTGTGTGTGTGTGCGTGCGTGTGTGTGTGTGTGTGTGTGTGTGTGTGTGTGTTATGGCTTGGACTCAGGTGCATGCTTTAATGACCCTAACTTTTTCTGCCCCAGCCTGTCTCATGTCCTAGGAGCAATTTTCCACCTCCCTCCCCTGAAGCTCTGCATCTGTGGTCCAGCATCCAGTTGAGAAAAACAAGTTTCAGATGTTTCTCAAGGACCATGATGCCCCCGCCACCATTATTTCA
>PVKA01055096.1:0-10462 GCA_004027165.1 Ctenomys sociabilis
TCTTAAAAACCTCAGCTTGACCAGATATGAAATAATTTAAAAACCTTTAAAGGTATATTGAGAAAAACTAGGATTTTTTTTTTTAAGTTTTTGGTGGGGCCAAGGAGATGGCTTAGTGGAATAAGTGCTTCCCTGGCAAGTGCAAGGGCCTGAGTTCAATCCCCAGTTCTGCCAAAAAAAAAAAAAAGAAAGAAAGAAAAGAAATGTACACCCATAATCCCAGCACTAGGGAGACTGAGGCAAGAGGATCACCTTGAGTTCCAGGCCAGTCTGGGTTACAGAGGGAGACCCTGTCTCAAAAAATCTGAAAGTCTTCAGCTCCAATCTTTTGTTCTTACCAGGAATCAAACTCTTACCAGGCAGGCACTGTGTGGCTGAGTGACATCTTCCATCCTCGTCCTTTTGTCCAAGGAGTTTCATGCTCTCCTTGCTGAGCCCTGACATGGCAAAGATAATCAGTGAGCTTCCCTTATTCAGCTGGTCCTTCTCCCTGGGGCCGCCAAACGCTCAGCAGGCGGTGAGCTGCTCCTGCCTCTTTGCTCTATCGGGACGAGCCTGTCTGAGCATCTGTCTCAACTGGGCAGCTAAAGTTGCTATGGTACGAAAGCGAGGCCTGGGGTCTCTGCTCCTGACCTCCCTCATCCTGGTGCTTGGCCTGTGCTCTGGGCACCTCCGAGGGCAGGAGCCCCAGGGCCTCACTGTCTGGGACTGACCCCCATCCTCCTCCTCCATCTCGGCCTGCACCTTGGCTGTGGGCAGTCGTTGTGGCCTCTCCCTGCAGGAGCCCCCAGTCTCCTGGCCACTCTCGTTGTCATGGCGATTCTCTGGGTCCTCCCCTGAGGGTCCCTGCTTCGCCCCCAGCATCTGCCACTCCCCTGTCAGCTGCACACTTACTGCTTCAGCTGGGTCCTTCCAGGTCTCAAACCTCTGCTCCCCTGTACCCTTCCCTTCCTCCAGCTCAGCCTCTGCCCAGTAAACAAAACTCCCCACCCCTCCTGGAGCTCAGACCACATTTCCAATCCTGCCTCAGGCCTGTGCCCCAGGCATCACACGTGTGAGGCCTGCACAGGCCTTGTCTTCCCGTGCTCAGCTTTGGGTCCCTAAGGCCATCCATGCAGCGGGCAGGGGAGCTTCATTCCTTCCTAAAGCCATGTGCATGGGCTGGCAAGAGAGCTCAGCGGTCTAAAGCGCCTCTCAGGGACCGCGGTTCGAGCCCCAGCACCACATGCCATGCCAGTCCCTCCCGCCAGAGAGGGAGAAGGAGAGGGAAAGGGAGAGAAGGGAGAGAGAGAGAGAGAAATGCCAGCCAGCCTCAACATGTGCACAGAGCTGAGGACAATCTCACACAAAGGTCAGGGCAGCAAGAGACCAGCACAAGAAGACATAACGTTGGCCTCTCTATCTGGTGGCCCCTGAAGGCCCCAGTGAGAGATCAGCGCTTCAGCACAAGTGGCCCTCGGGTCCCCGAGGAGCAGCCAGGCAGCCGTCACCGTAACCCACAGGTCAGAAGTCTCTGCAGCAAAGCTAGTGGAGCTGATAACTGCTATGCAGCCTCCACACTGGAGCCAGCGACCTTGACCTCGATCCAGAGGGGAGCAGTGGGGCTTCTCGGGCTCTGCGGCTCTGTGCAGACTCTGCCTGGGGCCCTCGGGCTCGCACCTGGGTCTGCTGGAGAGCACAGGGGAGAGACTTTGAGGCACCTGCCTATGATCCCAGCACTCGGGAGGCAGAGGCAGGGGGAATCACTGCAAGTTCAAGACCAGCCTGGGCTGCAAAGTGAGCTCAAGGCCAGCCTGAGCTGCATAGCGAGACCCTGTCTCAAAAAGACAAACATAAAGAAAGGGAGAGAAAAAAAAAGACAAAGAACAGAAAAGAGAAAGAAGAGCATGAGGGGAGAAGCCACCTTCCTGCAGCAAAGACAATGGGCAGGTGACAATGCCAAGTTTGTCCTCTTGTCCCAGCTTTTGTCACCCCACGTGGCCCCTGACAGGCTGCCTTGTGGCTGCTGGACCCCAGGGCCACACCCCTTGCTTTCGATGGCCTCCTGGCTCCCTGCCCTGTCCCTGCTCGTCCGCAGCCTGCTGGCCCCACTGTCTGGTCTCTGCAGTCTTCAGTGTCTGCCACGGTTCACATTCTCTGTCTGGCTGCTCACGCCAGCTGCCTGCCACCCACGGGTGCCCGCCAGGCTGCTCAGAACAGACTCAGCTCCAAGCCACAGCGGCACCAAGCCCCTCTGAGGGTGAGCGTGCCCAGGCTGCCCACCCAGGTGAGTGAAGCTCTGGCTAGCTGCAGCATTACTGCAGAAAGGGTCCAGGTGCGGTGCCACCCTGCACTTACTGTTGCTTTGGTTTTGGTCTTTTTATCACTTGTTTTTTTTTTCTTTGGCAGAACCGGGGATCGAACTCAGGCCCTTGTGCTTGCTGGGGAAGCACTTATTCCACTGAGCCATCTCCCGAGCCCCTTGTTTTTTGATATTTATTTATATTTATTATGTCTTTTTGAGACAGGGTCTCACTGTGCAGTTCAGGATGGCCTTAAGTTCACTTTGTAGCTCAAGCTGGTCTTGAACTCACAACAATCCTCCTGCCTCAGCCTCCCGAGTGCTGGGATTACAGGCATGCGCCACCACATCCGGCATGGTCTTTTTTTTATTTTATTGTTTTTTTTTTTTTTGGTTGAATTTTTTAGGGGAGGTTTATTTTTTGTTTTTGGTGCCAAGGACGGAACTCAGGGCTTCCAGCTTGCTAGGCAAGCATTCTACCTGAGCCCCCGGCCTGTACTTACTGTTGAAGACCCCCAAGACTGGTAGCATGTGGAGGACAGGGCAAGGGAGGAGGGGATCAAGATAGCAATGGCTCTGCCCCGTGCGGCCCCATCCCTCTGTGACACTTAGCATTGTGTCTCTAACCAGATGGTCAGAGTCCTGGCCAGACGTGTGGGCGAGAGGCCCCGCCTGCTCCCTGGAAGCTTCCACCCACAGTGTGGGGGCGCCAAGAGCCCCTCTACAGCCTCAGGGCTCCCACTTGGCTGTCTGTGTTCATCTTTCCCCCGCACCATGCTATGGCCTGGATAGGTGGCAAACACATCCTCTGGGCAGTGCGTGCTCAGGACATCTGGGCGGTCAGCAGGCAGCCGAGGTCAGAGACTCTGGCCACTTCGCCCTCCTCCAGCAAGCAGCTCCCTGTACTCTTCCACCAAAGGTCTGACTTGGGACAGAAGAGACAATCTCCACAATCAATAGTGACTGGCTCAGAAGGTGCTAGCAGCAGCCGGAACACCTCAAGGAGGTGGATCGATCTGGATTCCCTTTCACCAGCATCATGTAATAGTTTTGCTGGCAGATGGGCTGGGGAGCAGGCCAGGGTGCTGCACAAGGCAGAGCCGGGGGTGGCTAAGGGCCTTGTGTTTCCTGTGCACCCTCTCCGAGGCTTGCACTCCTGCTCATGCCCTACCCCGGGGAGGAGTGAGGGCTTGGCCCTCCGAGGCTCTAGGTGGGGCTGTGGGTCCAGGCTACTTTGCCGCCTGCAGATGTGTCCTATTCGATGTCCCAGGGTGGCCTTGGACAGATGCTAGATAAGTCCAGTTCCAGGAGGCCCCAGAGTAGGAGTCCACTGAGAGAGGAGGAGAGGGGAGAGGTCACAAGAGTCAGTATTTGGGGGCTGGGGAGATGGCTCAGTGGAATAAGCACTTGCCTGGCAAGTGCAAGGGCTGGAATTCAATCCCTGGTTCCGCAAAAAAAAAAAAAAAAAAAAGTGTTTGATGTTTTGATGGGGACAGGGCTCCAGCTTGGCAGATACGGATGTTCTGGGAGGGACCCTGGTGGTGTCCCACACTGTGCGGGTCCTTGATGCCCAGACTGTTGTCTGGAAAGGGTGGAGCTGGCCAGCTGTGTGCATGTCGGTGCCGCATGTCCACAGGCCCAGGCGAGTGGAGGAGAGGCCTTTTGGCCTGGAATAGGAGGCACAGCTTGTGGATGCTCCTGTCTCCCTGATATGGGCAGAGTGCCACACTCTGGCCCATGGGCTGCTCCTCAGGCTCAGGTTCTGCCCCTTCCTGGAGGAGTGACACCTTGGGCCAGCATCCCCTGCCGGCCAGGTTCTCTCAGCCCAGGATCCTGCAGGAGCTGCCCAAGGTCCTGAAGAGGAGATTCTGCCCAGCAGCCTCAGAGTGGAAGCCAAGGCCAGGAAGCCCTGTGGTATAGGAGAGGGCAGGAGTGAGGGTGCAGGTACCCCAGGGCTGCCACATGTGGTTGTGGATGCCTGAGTCTATGCTGATGTGGGCATGAGTGTGGGGTGACCTGGCCCTGCAGGGGGTGATGTGGTAACTGCCCTGCAGGGCTCTGCACCGTCAGAGTGAGATGACACAGAGCGGACCGCCTGGGACAGAGAAAGCTTACACTTGGGGATGGGGCAAGCAGGGCTGGTGCCGCTCAGGGACTCCAGGGGAGGGCTGCTGCCCTGTGCTCCTTCAAGGCTGGTGTTGAAGGTGGCACAGGCCAAGGCCTCCCAGCTATGATCTGCTGTGAGCATGAGCTGTGGCTTCTGCAAGTGTGGACACCACAGGGCAGGCACCGTGGCTGTTACACGTGAGCTGCCCAAGCAGTGACTAGAGCAAAAGATGGAGACAGGAAGGAGGGAAGAAAGCCAGGCCCCAAAGGCCAAGAGGGAGGGACACAGCTGGGGCAATGGCAATCCTGTCCTAGGCCCAAGAGCTCAGCAAGGAGGTAGTCTGTTTGGTTGTTGTTTGGAGTACAGGATTCATCATAATCCAGGCTGGCCTTGAACTCACTGTGCAATCCAGGCTAACCTAGAACTTGTGGTGATCCCCCTGCCTCAGCCTCCCAAGCACTGGGATTGCAGGGATGTGTCATCATTCCTGATGTGCACCTTTTTTGTTTTTGTTTCTGTTTGCTTTTCTAAGAAAGGAAAGGTTTGTTCAGCTCACAGTTAGTGCAGGCTTCAGTCCATATCCCACTGCGTCAGTGCAGCTTGGCACAGGGAAGGCCAGCAGCTGCAGCTCCTACCCAGCCTCCCTCCCTCCCTTCCTTGCTGACTGCGTCAACTTGAGCTCCTCCGAGGAAGTGGTCCTGACCCGTACTTTGAGCAATCTGGAAATGTGGAGACTTTAGGAACCTGAAGGGGGGACTGAACGCATTTTGCATGGTGAGATGGGCACAGGCCTTGCACAGGTTTGGATCTGGAAAGGGCCGCATGTTATGGGCTTGGCCCCAGCTAATTGAGTTATTTATTTATTTTTATTTTTGGCAGAATTGGGGATTGAACTCAGGCCCTTGCACTTGCCAGGGAAGCGCTTATTCCACTGAGCCACCTCCCCAGCACCCTGATGGAGTTATTAGAGCACCACACACACGCGCGCACACGCACACACACATCCCATGCTTGGCCTTGTCTTGTAGCAGAAAAGGCCCCAGCTGAACTGCTGTCCAGGTAGCTGCTCCTGCTGCAGTTCCTGTGACTACTGCCCCTGGGAACGCCTGTGATCACAGTGATGCTCCTGGTAAGCTCCAGGTAGAGCCAGCCAAGTGCTCTGCTTTGCCTGCAGCCCCTTTAGAATCTCCCCCCGAGCCCTCGGGGCCTGACATTTTGTGAATGATCCCAATCAGTGTCTTGGGTATGAAGGAAATCTGCTCCGAACCCTGAATGATGTCTTGGTGTTTCAGTGTTAGGCTCGAAGCAATGGGGTCAGACGACTGGGAGGAAAGGCTGAAGCCACGAGACAAACCAATCCTCTCTACCGTATTTTTAAAATATTTATTTATTTTTGAGACAGAGAGTTTCACTACGCAGTCCAGGCTGGCCTTGAGCTATGTAGCCCAAGGTGGCCTCAGTTGCACCGAGCCTCCTGCCATAGCTCTCTGAGTGCTGGGATTACAGGTGTGCACCACCACACGCAGCCTCTTTCCTACTTTAAATTAACTTTCTAGAACCTTCCATCGTAGTGAGAGAAGGCTGACAAAGAGTCACTGTCATGTCATACATGCCACGAGTTTGGGCAAACCTGTAAGTCACATACTCATCATTTCACTGCCTAAACTCTGTGGCAGGACTGAGGCTCAGTGCATTTACACAGGCACAGGATGCAGTCTTTTTTTTTTTTTTTTTTTTTTGCAGTATCAGGGATTGAACTCAGGACCTTGTGCTTGCCAGGCAAAAACTTATTCTACTGAGCTATCTCCCTGGCCCACAGGAGGCAGTCTTCTTGGCCTATTATCATACGGGAATGAAAAGCCTAGAGTGCTGAACTACATCCCCAGCCCTTTTGAGACACTACACTGCCCAGGCTGGCCTCAAACCTGTGTACCCCCAGCCTCCCGAGGAGCAGGGACTCCAGGGTGTTCCTTTCACTTAGTAACATGCATTTGAATTCCCTCCAGTCTTTCTCTGGCTACTGGCTCATTTCTTGCTAGCGCTGAATAATACTCCACCCTCTGGATGTACCCCCAACAGGAGGGGACCTTGATTGCTGCTCGACCTGGTGAAACGTGGGGTTTGCGCAGACAGAGTGCTTGCGCAGACAGAGTGCTTGCTGCATTGTGTGGTATGAGACACACACCTGCTAGGCTGCAGGGGAGCGGCGTATTTTTTTTTTTTTTTGGTGGGGGAACTGGAGATTGAACTCAGGCCTTTGTGCTTGCCAGGCAAGTGCTTATTCTACTGAGCCATTTCCCTGGCCCCCGTGTTTGCTTTTATAAGAATGTGCCCACCCGTCTTCCGCAACAGCTGCCAGTCCACCAGGGTGAGCATGAGCAGCCGTGGCTCACCAGCCCAGCGCGGGGAGTTGTTACCCTGTGGGTCCCACCTTGCAGGCGTGGCAGCAGCCATCATCTGCCTTCCCCGGATGACAGGACGTGAAACAGCCTTCCTCCTGCTATTTGGCATCTACCTTTTGGGGAAGGTATCTGCCCATTTTTTGTTTTCTCATTGAAATGCTTACAATACATGCCTCCTGCGTTTGTCGGTGGGGACTATAGGTAGATTACACAGTCACGTCTGCGCGTACACGTCCCAGGTGCACTCACTGCCTTGCTGGCTGGAGGACTCATTTTCCAGGGACAAAGCACAGTCGGCAGGGCTGTGTGCTCTGTGACTCTCCTGACTCCTGGCCCTGGCCCCCACGGGCCCCAGCCGGTGAGCCAAGCCCTGCCCACCTGGCCCCAGGGCAGGCCAACCCTTGATCAGAGCCAGCAGGACATGGGTTGGAATGCACCTGGTCCTCTGCCCCACACCCAGCCAAGATGGGGACTCAGGGCCTCCCCCGCAGGCTGTGTGGGGAACTGTCAGCCTGAGGACAGAGGGGAAACAACTGACCTGCTCAAGCCCGCATTTAACTCTGTCAGCTGTAGGGTCTTGGAGATTGTGTATTTTCATTTTTTTGTTGTTGTTATACTGTAGAATGAACTCTGAACCCTCTGAGCTTGCCAGGAAGGCGCTTAAGCAGCTGAGCTATCCCCCAGCCTGGGATTTGTGTCTGGAATTTTCTGCACACCACTCCTTGGCCTCCTTCGCTGAGTTGGTGTCATCCTTTGGCAGGGGCCACTAGCATGAGGCAAGGGCAGATCCCTGGCCTCCGAGCAGGGAAGCAGGTGCAGGCTGTTCTTCCCTCCCGGCTCCAGGTGGTCCAGGACTGCGTCTATGGCCAGGTTTAGATTTGTGGCCATCTGCAGCCACACAGATGAAGATGGGAGGTCTGGGTCTCAGAGCTGCAGGGCAGACCAGTGTGTACCCTCTTTCGGGTGTATGTGGCCTTGGCCCTGCGTACCCCTCATAGAGCAGGCAATCTGAGCAAGGCTTCAGGACTGACCGAGGACCATAGCTACTGGCACAGCCCTGTACTGCTGGTGTGTTCTGAGGGCCCTGGGAGCGCAGGGCCTGGGGCGTTCTCAGAACCAGGCTCAGAGCACAAGCTTGCTTCCAGGCACTGCTGAGGCCGAGGGAGGGCAGGCTAGGGTGGAAGCAGGCCAGGGCATCTATGGGGAGACAGGAGCATGGAGGTTGCAGAGCTCGTACGTCAGTTTGGCCGTTCACTCCACCATGTAATTTCCTTTCTTTCAGAAAGAAAATACTTTTTTTTTTTTGGTGGTGGGGGTGGGGGTGGAACCAGGGATTGAACTAAGGCCCTTGTGCTTGCTAGGCAAACACTTATTCTTCTGAGCTATCTCCCTGACCCCTGAAGCTTTCTCTTAGCTCAAGAAAACATTTTGTTATCTAGCACTGAGCTATGATTGCTGTACATTTTAAGTGGAGCTGTTTTAACTGAAAATTAAGAGTATAAGTAAAGCCAGGTGTGGTAGCTGCCTGAAATCCCAGCGCTGGGAGGTGAGGCAGAGGATCATGAGGTCAGCTTGGTGTGTACAGCTACACCCCTCGCAAAGCATATAATTAAAACCTATGATTAGTTGAGAGTGTAACGTGAAAATTGCATTAGTGGATTTCATAAACTAGTTTGGTGGGTTCATTTAGTTGCTATTTTTTCCCTAACTGCCAGTCTTCGAGTGTGTGCAATAAACTGACTTGGGCAGCCCATGCCTAGCAGAGCTGCCTGCCTGTCTGCGGCACGAAGGTGTGGATTTCTAGCCATTCTCCTGCTGTTGCTTCCTTCAAATGCTTGGGGTAGCAGGAGTGAGTGGTTAGAACACACAGGAGAACACTGCTGTCCAGGATGGGGAAGGACCCCAGATCTTTACGGAACATGGACTGTCAGGAGAAATCGAGGCTCTCCAGCACAAAACTCAGAAGGGACGTATTAATGGGCAACTATTTCAAAACCCAAGGGAGGGGCCAGGGAGATGGCTCAGTAGAATAAGCGCTTCCCTGGCAAGCACAAGGGCCTGAGTTAAATAAAAACCCAAGGCTGAGTGTGGGGGCTCCCTGCTACTCAGGAGACTGAGGTAACATGATCACTAGCTCAAGACCAGGCTGGGCAACTTATCCAGACTGTCTCAAAATGATTGTTTTAGGAAGGGATGTAGTGAGCTGGGGATATGGCTCAATGGCACAAGTGCCTGCTTGGCAATTGCAAGGTCCTGAGTTTGATTCCCAGTACCAGGAAAAAAAAAAAAAAAAAAAAAACAAGATGCAGGTCAGGTATGTGGTGCATGTCTGTAATCCCAGCACTTGGGAGGCTAAGGCAGGGGGAAATCACCATAAATTTGAGACCATCCTAGTCTACGCACGTGTGTGTGTGTGTGTGAGAATGGTAGAGCACCTGCTAGCATGAGTGAAGCCATGGGCTGAATCTCAGCACAGCCACAAGGAAAACAAGTGGTATACGCATGAAAGGGAACCCCAGCAGGCCAGGGAGGGTGCCGGGCAGAGTGCCAAGGGCCAAGAGCCAGGAGCCAGAGCCCCCCACGTGGGTAGCTGGCAGCAGCGTCTCACAGGACATGCCCCTAGCATGGCCGAGTCTCTTTTGGGTTCTATACAGAGGTTTTGCCAAATATTAACTTCAGAGTCAGCAAAATACGGCTATATTTATATTGCAGTTCTTAAAAAAACAATCAGAAGAAAATAATTCTGGTAGCAAAAACCACCTGGAAACACAAAGCTTGGCCCGAACACCCCACTGACGCCCCAGACCAGGCTAGGAAGCCACACCACGGCAGAGCCATGTGTTGGCCCAGCCTCAGTGCTGTCCCTGCTCTCCACTGACGAGGTGCAGGGACACCAAAGCCTGGACAGTCAGTCTCTGTAGGGCAACTGCTGCCAGCAAGGCCCACCGGGACTGCAGGGCCCCCCACTGGGAGAGCCGGCCCAGAGACCCCTGGAGTCTGCCGGGGGCTGCTCAGGGTTTCCCTGGTCTTCCTGGAGGGTGCTCGCTGAGTTCCTGCAAGGCCTGGAACCCTAGGCCTTAGGCTCTGCAGCAAGGGGGCTGGGGCTGCAGGCAGGCAGAGCTCCCTGTAGAATCAGGATTCAATGGAGACCTGCTGGGGGCACACACCTGTAATCCCAGCTGTGCAGGAGGGTGAGACAGGAGGATTGCAAGTTCAAAGCCAGTCTGGGCTACAAAATGAGTTCAGGACCAGCCTGAACTGCACAGTAAGACCCTGTCTCAGAAGGATAAAGGAGAGGGCTAGGGAGATGGCTCAGTAGAATAAGCACTTCCCTGGCAAGCACAAGGGCCTGAGTTCAATCCCCAGTAGCACAAAAAGTAAATGAATAAATAAAAGCCCACAGGAAAGAAAACTTCAATGAATATGACTGCAACACAGAACCATCTTACTTTTTTTTTTTTTTTTTTTTTTTTGTGGAACTGGGGATTGAACTCAGGCCCTTGCCAGGGAAGCGCTTATTCCACTGAGCCATCTCCCTGGCCCCTTACTCAATTTTTTAAATGTGCATTTTAGGGTTAAAATAACTTTGATTACAATTTAGTTGACCTAAAGTACCATTTATCACCATTTAGTCTTTCTTTCCTTACATTTCCAGACGGACAATCCCAGGGG
>PVKA01055097.1:0-10462 GCA_004027165.1 Ctenomys sociabilis
CAGATTGCTCTCTGTGAGAGCCTGAGAGAAAGTTTTCTCTTCATGTGACTCTCCCCAGGCACACTATAGAACTTCAATCTTTTTCCTCTGTGGCTCCACAATCTCCTTGCTCAGAAAATTTGGAGCTCACCTGAGTCTCATAATATTGCAGTACAGGTTCTCCTATGTCCTGAGTCTTCGCTGACCTTGAAAGGCTAGGGCCAGTGAATGGCATAAGCTGCAGGATACTAATCAGCTTTTCTTCTGGATGGTTAACAACCTAAGATCCCAAGTCAGAGTTGAAGAAATAGAAGAGCCACAAGGCCAGCCAACATTTTAAATGGTGAACCTTGAGAACATATTTTTAAGTGAAATAAATCAGACACACATGTATAAATATCACTTTGTCTCTCTGCTATGTGGGAAACTGAAAGTAGAAGTGAGAACTAAATTGTGGAAAACATAAAATGAAACAGGAAGAAACTATTCAAAAAAAAGGAGAACTAGGGAGAAGGGAGGAGAACGAAAAAGGAATGAATGGAAAAGAAAAGAGTGAGAAAAAAGGATAAAATGGAAACAAAGCTTTGTAAAAAAGAGAGACAGCACCTGCTTGAGTTTGATTCCTGGTACCAAGAAAAAAAAAAAAGAAAAAGGTATCAGGAGGGATTGAAAGGGATTTAAGAGGAGTGGGAAAAAAAGGAATCAGCATAGATTATGTACAGATACAAATTCCTTATGATGAATATGATCATTGTGTATACCTAAATTGTACCAATAAACTTAATAAAAACATGTTTATGCATATTCTCTACTTCAAAATAATTTTTATGCATCATGGTACTCAGTAGTTAAAGAATTATGTGCTTCTGCTTGAGATGTAGAAATATGCAAAATACTGCTATATCTACTCTGAGAGTGAGGAAAAGATGGAAAGTTTATGAGAGTAACATTGCTTGAGCCTATCAGAAATCTAAATACACAAGGCAACACAACAAAACGAGTTCCACAATAACCAATCCCTGGAAAGAGAGCTATAGATGATTTGTTTCATCCTTGTCAGAAAAAAGGCAATATGAGGGCTACTACACAAGGCCAAGTGTGGGTAGATACAACAGTATGGAATATCTAAGAACCATGTATGCAAGGAGAGCTCACACTTGTCTCCATAGATGGCCACTGTGGATACCCAAGAAAGACTGGAGGACAAGGCGAGAACATCCTGATGGCAAAGTTGGCCAGGAGCTGCTGTTGGAGACCCACTCAAAGTACACCCTACTTTCCCACATCTCGCACATCCCTGAGGCAAAGCTTTATGTCAGCAGAGAAAGGGTAACAATCTTTTTTGTTTCCAATTACAACAATCTCGTTGTTAACAGCCACCAAGGAAAACTACATTGCTTTGGAAATAGAGGTTGAAGCAAAAACCACGTGTCTCTGAGAGACAGGCAGGACTCTAGCTCAGGTTCAGGATGTGGCACAGTTTATCAAGAAGAACATCACCTAAGAAAGGGGAAGGGAAATGCTATACTAAATCATCTATCAAACAAGACAGAGTTTGAGTGTCATGGGGAAGAGGGGATATGAACACCAAGCAAGCTCTTTCCTTGACTGCCAGGTGCATAGAGCCTGCCTAGAGGGCAGGCTTGGTCAAGACACACACAGAAAACCTCCTATCCCATAGCATGAGCCTTGTATTGAGTGACATCCAAAAGCAGTTTAATGTGCATTCAGGGAATGTACTATGTGTAGAACATGTATATAGGACCAGTGGAAGCTGAAGGCAGTGATGAAAATCTGAAAGACATCAACACCCTGCTCTCATTCAAAGAATAAGATAATAGCAACAAATGCAAGAATTTAAACTCATGCCATAAGGTAAGGCAAAGAACAACAATCAGATACAAACTTCTTTCAGCTCCTGACTAAAGTGACTCAACCACTACCATTAATGGCCTGACAAAGGAGGGACACTCATTGTCAGGCTAAACATTGTTTTTCTCTATTGTTAATATTGTCTAGCCATGGTCTTTAGCACCCAATAAAAAGTCTACAATGTCTGGAATCCTTGTAATAATGAACCTGCTGAGAAATAAATCACAAAACCAATCCCATTCTTGGTAGCTTTAAAAATTAAATATCTAAGAATCAACCTAAAAGGAGGTGAATGAGCTCTATAATGAAAACTGTTACTCTGAGGAAAGAAATTTAAGAGGACTCTAGAAAGTGGAAAGACACCCTGTTTCAAAATGGCCATATTACCAAAAATCTCATATAGGTATAACTCCAATCATAATACCAGCAACATTCCTCACAAAATAAGAAAATTAATTCTTAAATTTATATGAAAAGAGAAGAGCCAAAACAGTCTTGGGTAAAAGGAGTGAAGCTAAAGGGCACTGCAATCCCAGATTTCAAATTATACTCCAAAGATAACCATAATAAAAAACAGCATAATCTGGGCACAAAAATAGATATGTAGATGAATGGAGTAAAAGACAAAGACACAGGCCCATGCACTTTTGTCCATCTGATCTTTGACACTGGGGCTAAAAACAATCACTGGGGAAAATGAAAGCCTCTTTAACAAAAGTGCTGAGAAAACTGGTTTTACACATGCGGAAGAATTTTCCTCTCTCATGCTGTACTAATATCAACTCAAATGGATCAAAGACCTAGAAATAAAGTATAAATTCAAAGAGAAACTTGAAACTTCTGGAAGAATCAACACATGGAATATCAGATTAGAAAGTCTCTGCTCTGCAAAAGAGACACCCAACAGAGTGAGGGGACAGCCTACAGAATCAGAAAACTATTTGAGAAGTTTTCTCTTGATAAATGATTAAGATGTGGAATATATGTTTAACCCCCAATCCAAAAATTAGATCTTCCACACAATAAAAGATCCAGTCAATAATAGATAACTGACACTGACACTTCTCAAAATAAGAAGTACATATGACCAACAAGTACATGAAAGAAACCTTCAGCAATTTTGGTTTAGGAAACTCCAGGTTAAAACAATACTGAGATTCCATTTTGCTATAGTAAAAATGGCTATCCTTAAAGGTTTCGAAAAATTCTAGCCATGGTGTGGGCAAAAGAAACCTTTCTGCAATGGTGGCCAAAATGTATACTAGTACAGTCACTCTGAAAATCTGCATTAAAACTCTTTTAAAGGGGCTGGGGCTCAGTGGCATAAGCACCTCTCTGGCAAATGCAAGATCCTGAGTTTGATCCCTGGTATGTCAAAAAAAAAAAAAAAAAGGAAGTCCCATAAAATTCTTTTAAAAACTAAAACTAGAAATCCATCTGACCTGGCTATATTTTCCTACTGGCTACTTTCCTGAAAGAGTTAAAATCATATTGCAGTGATAATGTAAACCCATGTGTGTAGAAGCAAAATTCATAGTAGGTATACTATGAAAATAGTTTAGGTATCCATCAACAGATGAGTGGATAAAGAAAATGCAGTATATATATGAAATGGAATACTACTCTTCCATGAAGAAACATAAATTTGACCTCTTTGTAGGAAAATAGATCCACCCTGGGCTGGGGAGATAGCTCAGCAGCGTAAGCACCTACCTGGCAAGTGCAGGGACCCTAGTTCAACTCTCAGTAACACATGCTTTGCCAGCCCTCGAAACCCCTATAATTTCAGCCCTGCGAAGGTTGAGACAGGAGGATCACTATGAGTTGTAACTGTGTAGCATGACCCTGCATCAGAAAGCTAACTAAACAAATAAATAAATCCACCTTGAGTCCACAACATTAAGTGAAAAAAATCAGACATAGAAATTAAACATCTTGTGATTTCTCTGATATGAGAAACCAAAGTATAAACGAAGAGCACTGAAAAAGAGAATGGGTAGGGAATAGGGAGACAGATCATGCAAATTAGGAAGGAGATCTGGAAAAGAGGGGAGAAAAAATGGTAGAGGAAGGAAGAAGATCAAAATGATCAAGTACTAACTTCTCAAAACACTGTAGTGATATAACATAAAACTATATTACTAAAAAGGAAATACCATAAATGAAGTTTAACATTGTAAACTGATAACTATGTACAGAAACAGACTAAGAAGTAATGCATTCATTAGGAATGTTAGACAAGGACATTAAAATAATAATATATTTGAGAGCCTGCCAAATAGCTCAGGGGATTAAAGTGCCTCCAAGCAGGTGCAGGGACATGGGGTTCAATCCCTGTGCCTGCTGTGGGGCCCCACCCCTGGGACGCACTGAGACTGCAATTGAGACTGGGCGTGGTGACGCAAGCCTGTAATCCCAGCTCTTGAGAGGCTATACACAGGAGAATCACTGTGAGTCCAATCTTATACTAAGGCCCTGAACACCTTGTAGACCGTTCCCTAAAGTACAAAAAAAAAAAAAAATGTTTGTGGCACAGAAATACGATACTAGGTGGAAATATGGACGAATGAAAATAAAATTAAGAGGGCTGGGGATAGCAAAAATTAACATAGACCTAAAATATATTATTTTTCACCTTTTAGTTGCTTTAAAAGTAATTGGTAAGTTCAAGTGCTAAGTAACTGTGAAATCACATTCCGTGCTCTCTGCACTCATTCAATTGTAAAACCTTGATTGCTCATGAGAAACCTCACTTCAGTATTCTGAAAATCAGATAGTAGCATACAGATTCAAGCAGTGGACCATGATTCAAAGCGCCCCCAAATAATTAGTGAGTTTCCTACTTTATAACCCCTATGCTATGCTTAAGCCTAAATTTCATAGCCTGAAACCTAGATCCAGGAATTAGCATAAATAGAAAAGACCTCCCATTCAAACTCCTATCTGTTGATCAACAAAAGGGAAACTAACTTCCTAATGCTCAGATGAAATGGGAAAAACAAGCATTTAAAGCTTTTCTATATTCTCTCACATTCCAGCCCCAAAGAAATTCCGAATCCATATCAGAGCAGAAGCAAAAGGAGCAACAGGGACTGTCAGGCAGCAAATCTCTTAGGGAAGGGACCTTACCTCATATCAGAGGAGTTGTGGTTCAAAAGGATGGATTCAACTTACATTGGCACTTTTCTTCAACTTCCCACAACTTGGTGACAAATGTGGGCTCAGTCATGAAACACCCAAAGCAGCATAAATATGTCCTCAGGTACTAAGTACCAAACCAGAGGATTAAACAGTAGAGGCCATGAAGAGTATTTGTGGAGAGAGAGAGAGAGAGAGAGAGACAGACAGACAGACAGACAGACAGACAGACACAGACACACACAAGCAGAGAGATAGAGGTAGACAGAGAAAGAAGGGGTGGAAGGAGTGGAGGGGAAGAGGAGGGGAGGGTGGCAGGGAGAGAGACAGAGACACAGAGAGAAAATATATATCAGGACACAGATCCATAGGGCTGTTCATGATGCCATGTGTATGTGTGACTCAGACACTAAAAAGCCTGAGGGACACTTGAGAACCATTAGAGATAACATGTCACTCAGGTCCTAACCTGGCCACTGGGTGGTGCACACTTGGGATAGATCATAACTGCATTTATAAGGCTTTGAAAATGGAAAAAAATTGAAACCACAGACTATTAAAGATTTGAGCTTGTGGCCTAAACCTGACAGAGTTGACTGATTATGCAAACTAAAATATCAACATTCTCCATAAACAAGATGTATAGTTTCATAATCTAATATTTTAAATGCCCAAGGCTACTATTCCAAACTACTCAGCATACAAAGAATAAAGAAGTAGTAAGCTTGCATGGGAAAACAATAATCTGAAATTAATGCCATGGTGATACAAATGTTAGAATAATATGACAAAATAACTTTTAAAAATCATCCAACAATAGCAAACATTGGCATTACTATGGTAGAAAAGGAAATCTTTCTTCTTCACTACTGACAGGTTTGCAAATTAGTACATTATGGAAATCAGTATAGAGATTTATTTTTTCTTTCTTTCCTTTTGGCGGAGCCAGGGATTGAACTCAAGCTCTTGTGCTTGCCAGGGAAGTGTTCATTCTACTGAGCCATCTCCCCAGCCCCTATCATAGACATTTTCAAAGAACAGAAATTAGAAATGGTATATGGTTCGGTTCTGTCTCTGCTGGGTAGAGTTTAAGTCATCATATTTCAGCGATATGGGCATGCCAGAGCTTGTAGCAGCACAATTCATAATGGGTAAATCCTGGAAGTAAGTTGTATACCCATCAACAGATGACTGGATAAAGAAAGTGTGGTACCTATTTATGCTGGATACTACTCAGTTATAAAGTATGACAAATTTTAGACATTTGTAAAAATTGGTTGTGCTTCAAAAATATAATGTTGACTGAAGTAAACCAGACACACAAAATTAACTACGGTATGGTATTTCTCATTTGAGTAGGCAAAGTACAAAGAAAGAAAATGATATAGGAAGAATCGAAGAGGATAAGGGGATGAGTCTCTTACCATAGTGTAATGAATGTGGAAGAAGGAAAGAGGACTAAAGATGAGCCTCACACAGGAACCTGATAGCTCCAGTGAGTGCAAACACTGTATGCTGTAACATGAGCTAAGACCTGTAATATCAACAAGAATGAAAAGTGGGATAGCGAAGCTGGAGAAAGAAGGAGGGAAAGGAAGGGAATGGGAAGGGCCTTTAAAAAAAGAAGGAAACATGCTGTAACATGTACATGTAACAACTCCCCAAGATGAGTGTAAACTACATGAACTGCAAATATGGACAAACAATATACACAGTTATCTGTTTAAATAAACATCTATAAAAGACTACAAAGGTATGAATGGATGACAGAAAGGTATAAACCTCAGGAAAATCTATCTATCTATCTATCTATCTATCTATCTATCTATCTATCTATCTACCTATCATCTCTTTATCTATCTATTGATAGATCAATAGATATGTGCATGTGTGTGTGTGTGTATGCACCCAACATGAAACTTAGAATAGAGAAATGCAATGAACATGAGTTCAAGGACTCAGTATCAGAAAGGTAATGATAGAAAAAAGTAACCCAAAATGAAAACAAAAAGGGAGGGGAAGGAATTCAAACACAGAATTTCAGTGGGACAGAAACATCCAAAAGACCCAGCAGTTATGTTACTGAAACTCAAGAAGTAGAAAGGTATAAGCCGAAAAATTGTTGCAATTCTTTATGGCTGAAAATTCTCCAACTAGGAAAGACAAAAACCATAGTTTCAGGAATCTCAGTAATCCCATGAAAGATTACACAAAAGGAATCCATGATCATAATAATCACTAAAATATGAAAACATGAAAACATTTTAAATTAAACAAGATTCCCTATAAGGAATGATGAGGATGACTGGATTTCTCATAACCAACTATGAATATCTGAAGAAAGGACCACAGCATTTTAAAGGGCTGGACAAAAATCACGTCAAGCCAAAAGCTATAACTAATAAGTATTCTTCAAGGACAAAATAAACTGAAGAAATTCTTGGATGAAGGAAAACTAACAGAACTAGTAGTCTGCAGATCAGCTCTAAAAGAACTGCTAAAGAGAGTTCTTCAAAGAGAAGGGCAATGATATCCAAAGGAAACTTGGCAAACTAGAACTAAATAAAAAAAAAAAACCAGATATGGTACATATCTGGCTGAATGTAACAGACAAAGCCTCATCTTGAGTTTTTTAAAATATATTTCATGATTGAAACAAAACTCTAATATTACCTAGTTAGGTTTTCTGAGGCTGTAAGCAAAAACCACAACATAGAGTGGAAACCTGTGTAGTGAGAAGGTTTCTACATTTCACTTAATGTGATCAAATATTTATCTTATCTAGAGTATTGAAAATGAATTAGGACATAATTATTACATATAGTAATGCCTACACACTTTCTCTAAAATAATAGAGAATTATATTCAAATATAGAGTATGTATACTGAAATAATGCCCACAAGAAGCTATCAAAGGGACAAAAGAGCAAACAAATAACAGAAATTACACAATGAAATGTTATACATGAATCTAATCATGACTCTAATGCTATTTGTTATAGTCTAAACACACTAAGGAGCAGAATGATTCAGGATGGCTTTGATTCCTTTCATTGGCATTGTGGACTTTTGAGTTTACCATCCCTGTACATGTTTTATAAAATATATACCTAGATGTTTCATTTGTTGGAATAATTGTAAATGTTATCTTTAACTCCTGTATTTGCATTTTTGTTGGTTTTGTATGAAATACAATAAATTTTCATGAGTCTCCCTTGAAGGAAATGATAAAGATAAGACATGAAATGCATGGTTTAATTCAGTTTAAGCCAAGAGTATAAAGTTGGTTCAAATTTCAAAGATGGTAGGATACTGGTGAAAAAAAAAATCCAGTAGGACACTAGCTTATTTCGTATCTTTCTTCCCTTCTAAGGCAGGCTACCTCCCTAGTATCTTATTAACAATTCCCTGCCCAAAGCTTATCATTTCTGAGTCTTACTGTTTATTGACAACAGGGGCAGGTCTGGTGTGGTGGAAAACAAACCTTCCATTCCTCTAAGAAAGAGATGAGTGTGTGTATAAGTGTGAAGTAGTGAACTAGCGGAGAGCACAGAGTTCACAGTGTACTGTATGCTATGACGTGCTGTCTGGTAAGGTCTGAAGAGAGCTATCTAGGGTACTGGAAGCTCTCTTCATTGGGAAAAGAGGAAACATTTTTGACCGAGTGCTCTGGTCTCAAGGCTAAGTAAATTCTTTTGAACTGTTTAGTGTGTGTGACTCAGTGTAGGTAACAATGTAAATTTATTTCAAAACTTCTTCTTTGGAATGATGTGTAATAGTTGACCATAGAGTAATTTGGTAAATAGAAAAACATTGTTTATAACACAGGGAAAATATATTTCTTAATTAAGACCACACGGAAGAAAAACTAGATAAATGACTTTAAATAAAACAACACTTATTACTAAATGTGATGCTGCACTTCTGTAATCCCAGCACTCAGGAGGGTGAGGCAGGCAGGTCACTGGGAGTTGAAGCCCAGTCTGGGCTACAAAGTGAGTGCATTTAAGGTGAGCCTGAACAGCATAGTGAAATCCTGTTTCAGAAAGACAAAATCAAAGCAAAGCAAAACAAAAAGAAAGAACACTTGTACTTATTTTTATGACATTTCAAGGCAGTTAAATTATATCATTTCACCATTAGCTTAAGAAATATTAAAATTCAGCTTCTTTAAAACAAAATAAGAAATAATAGATTAATCATAAAAAAGTTAGTCATCTCACTAGATGTATCAAGATCATAAGATTCAATAGTCATTGATATTCAAAAATATCTGGAAACAGGAAGAGCAAAGAAATTATAAAAACTTGTAAAGAGCATCTACAAAATCTCTATAATCAGCAGATCTCCTTCAGAAAAATGTCTATGCCATACTAAATGATTAAAAGCTTAACGTTTCCTCTACAATCAAGAATAATCACTGAACCTGAACTGGGGAGCAGGGCCCCAAGCTCACACTAAAGTAATCACTCTGTGTCAGGAGTTTTCAGATTCCTCATGTGTTGTCACCCTAGGTGTGTTTGGACACAATGTGCTTCTCAGATGGATTAAGTGAGCGTTAACAATGGATGAGCTCAAATACTTTGGGTGGCTGCAGCTTGTTCCAGACCATCTCTTCCTCAGCCCTCAGGAGCAGCATTGGGTGGGCTGTAGTACCACAGAGTTCATCTGCGCCCACCTCAGCTGTCCTCCCATCACCTATGGATACTATACTGAAGAGCATGCACTCAAAGACTTTTCCAAAAGCAGTCCTTCTGTCATGCGGAAGTGAATCAGATGAATATCTTCCATTGTCTCTATGAGGATTATGTCTTGAATGACAATGCAGCTGGAGACATGAAGCTACTATGAAGCACATTAAGTGCAATCAAAAGTCAAAATTGAGACTGGGCATTGTGGCGCACACCTGTAATCCCAGGTCTTGGGAGGCTGTAAACAGGCAGATCACTATGAGTCAGATCTAGCAGTGAGATGCTGAACACCCTGTAGACCCTTCCGTAAAGTACAGAAAAAAAAAGTCAAAATCATTGTACCAGTGTAGAGGAAGGGTTTTAGGACCTGCCATACAAGGGATGATTGTTTTTACATGATGACACCCGGTCTCCACTTTAGAATGAAGACCATTTCTGTGCTGTTTGGCACAGAAAGATGTTCATGGGGAAAATATCTTGGACGTTCTTTCCATAATCACCCATTGGAAGAAAAAGGCAAAAAGGGCAATTCCAGGAAAAACAACAGCAAAAAGAGAAGTGAAAAGAAGACAGCAAGCATTGTTAGGTTATCAAGAGAAAGCAGAATTGGAAAGTATGCCTTCCAGAAAGACTTTGCATTTACTAGATATGGTTGAGTCTACCATCATGGAAATTGTGCCTCTTCGTGTTACAGAAACCACAGCATCACCAGTGAAGGAGAAAATCATGCCTAGCTCAGGAGCCAGAAGGTGGAGGAAAAAAAGAAAAAAAAAAAAAAAAAA
>PVKA01055098.1:0-10459 GCA_004027165.1 Ctenomys sociabilis
CAGCTCAGTGGAATAAGCACGTCCCTAGCAAGCACAAGGGCCTGAGTTCAACCCCCAGTTCCGCAAAAAAAAAGCTTTACCCACATGATCCAAAAGATAAAAAGCAATCCAAGTGTATACTAACAGACAAGTAAACCAAGTGTGATACAGATTCTTAAAAAATAGAATGTTTAGCCCTAAAAGGGAAACTGTGACATAGGAGTGGCACAACACAGACAAAACTTGAAGACAGTATGCTATGATACAGTCACAAAAAGATCCAGCCCTGTCAAGCACAGGGTTTATTTATTTATTATAAATAAATACTTTGGTTTTGGCTCTTTTGGCAGAATAGAGGATTGAACTCAGGCCCTTGTGCTTGCCAGGGAAGCCCTTATTCCAGAGTCATCTCCCCAGTCCCAAAATAAATACATTTTGTGGTGAACTGACTACTGGTGGTCAACTTGTGACACCTAGCTAAACCAAATCAGCATGGTCCCTGCCTGTGGAAGGCCCACCTGAGCATTGTTGCAAACAGGTAGAAAGAAAACCAGAGAGGAAGATGGTGCTCTGTTGATCCTCCTGGAGAAGCTTGTTGTACTGTCCTCCCTGATATGAATGTAGCTGTTATTATCAGAGGTCAACACATTGCTGCTGCTGAGGATAGCTGCAGTTCTTTTTTGGAGGCGCTCTGGTCCTTACTTTAAGCACTACTTCCTGCCTTGAGTACAGATCCTTCATCATGGCTTCAATGCTGGCACAGACATTTTAGTTTCTACCATTGACCTCTGTGCCTTCCCAGCACAGATATAGATTTGCATGACACATTGTTGTGGGTTCTAGGCCTCTACTTGGACTCCTAGAGGACACTGTCATAGGCTCTAGGTCTTCAGTGAAACTGATGCAGGACATTTCTATGGGATCTTCAGCTGTATTCTTTGAGTCTCCAGTGTATAGACAGATCTCCTGCACGGTTAACGCTTTGAGTGAATATTGTAAACTAATCCTATAAATAATGTGTCCTGTACTACATTGTTTGCCTTGCAAATCCTGACTAGAACACATTTGACCCCCTCTATCCATAGATATCATATAACTAGATTCAACCCATTATGGAAGTAAAACTATTCAGAAAAAAACTGCATGTGTATTGAAAATACACAGAACTAATGTATGAGGAGAGTAATCTAGAGGTGATTTTAAGTATATGGGAGAATATGGGTAGACTGTTATACTATTTTATGTAATAGACTTGAGAATCCTATTTTTGATGTTTGCAGGGGTCCTGGAACCCATTCACTAATGAATGGGAAAGGACAACTATACTAGTTATTCACAAACTTCTCCAAAACAGAGAAAAGGAGGCAATAATTCATTTTATGAGATCATATTACCACAATATCAAAACGAGAAAAGCATACCTCAAGAAAACTAAGGACCCATATCTCTTAAGAACATATAAACACATTTTTTTTTTCCAACTTGGGCCAGGCAGAGGGGTCCCACAAAGAAGGGTGGCGAGAAGGGCCGTTCTGCCATCAATGAGATGGTGACCCAAGAACACATAATCAACATTCACAAGTGCATCCACACAATGGGATTCAAGAAGTGTGCCGCGCCGGATGTGGTGGCACATTGCCAGGCATGGTGGTGCATGCCTGTAATCCCAGCACTCGGGAGGCTGAGGCAGGAGGACTGTTGTGAGTTCAAGACCAGCCTGAGCTACAAAGTGAGCTTAAAGGCCAGCCTGAACTGCATAGTAAGACCCAGTCTTAAAAAAACAAAAAAAAAAAAAGAAGCGTGCCCATTGGGCACGTAAGGAGATCTGGAAGTTTGCCATGAAGGAAATTGGGACTCCAGACACATGCATTGACATCAGGCTCAACAAAGCTGTCTAGGCCAAAGGAATAAGGAATGTTTCATATCATATCTGGGCACAATTGTCCAGGAAACAGAATGAGGATAAGGTTCACCAAACAAGCTGTATACCTTGGTAACCTACGTCCCTGTAACTATGTTCAAAAATCTCCAGACAGTGAATGTGCACAAGAACTAACTTGGAAATAAAGTTACAGAACTGGCAAAAATAAATCAATTAATATACTCAATAGGGGCTGGGGAGATGGCTCAGGAGAATAAAGTGTTTGCCTGGCAAGCACAAGGGCATGAGTTCAATCCCCAGTTCCGCCAAAAAGAAAATAGGTTGCAGGATACAAGAACAACAAAGAGCCAGGAGAAGTGGCACATGCCTACAATGCCAGCACTTGGGTGGCTAAGATGGTAAGTTCCAAATTATATATAAGACTATGTCTCAAACACACACCATGAAAAAGAACATACAAAATACAATTGTACTAACTACCAATGAATAATCCAAGAAAGAATGAAAAAATAAATTCATGTTCTTTTGATAGCACCAAAAGAAAATACTTCGAGGGGACAGGGAGATGGCTCAGTGGAATAAGCACTTCCCTGGCAAATGCAAGGGGGCCTGAGTTCAATCCCTGGTTCCGCCAAAAAAAAACAGAAATAAATTTATACCCACCAAACACACACACACACACACACACACACACACACACACACACACACATACACAATTTAATGACAGAAGTACAAACAATAAACTCTGAAAACTGTAAAACATTACTGAAAATAGTAAAAGCATGTAGCGCTACGTCTAGAGGAGAACTAAATAATAGTCCACATTCATGAACTGGAAGACAATATTAAGATAGTAAAGCTTCCCCAACTAATCTACAAATTCAGTATCATCCCTTTCAAAAGCTTAGGTGCTTTTTATGCAGAAACTGACAAGCAAATCCTACAATCCATATGGAAATGCAAAGGATCTAGAAAAGCCAAACTAAGAATTCTAATGCAAAAATCTTGTCTTGAACTACATAGCAAGACCCTGTATCAAAAAAAAAAAAAAAAAAAAACTGGGCCAGGGACATAGTTCAGAGGCATAAGCACCTGCCTGGCAAGTGTGAGGTCCTAAATTCAATCCCTCAATCCCTAGTACTACAATAAATAAACAAACAAACAAATATCTTATCTCAGTACTCTTTTTTTTTTTCAGAACCTGGGATTGATCTCAGGCCCTTGCACTTGCCAGGGAAGCGCTTATCCCACTGAACCATATGCCCTGTCCCATCAGTACTCATTCTTTGGCACAAGCCAGAACTTTTATTTATTTATTTATTTATTTATTTATTTATTTATTTATTTATTTGTTTGTCTTTTTGAGACAGGGTCTCACTATGCAATTCAGGCTGGCCTCGAGCTCACTTTGTAGCTCAGGCTGGTCTCGAACTCACAACAATCCTCCTGTCTCAGCCTCCCGAGTGCTGGGATTACAGGCATGTGCCACCACGCCCGGCCCCATAAGCCAGAACTTTTATGTCAACTTGTCAATGTGACAAGTTGCTAACCCTTACAGTGAAAACAATTTGGTTTTGGTATTCACTGAGCCTCCCAGAACCAATTACAGTGGATACCAAGGTACAGCATTTCTATTAAATGATGTTGAGACAACAGCCACATAAAAAGAATGACCTGGATCACTTCCTTTCACCATATACAAAAATTATACTGAAATTGATCACAGACTTAAATGCAAGTTTTAAAACTCCTGGGAGAAAACCTAGGACTAAATAGTTGTAATTCTGGGTTACGCAAAGCTACATATGTAACACCAAAAGTGTAAGAAAGAAAAAATGAACAGTTGGATTTCATCCAAATAAAAAAAACCTATCTTTTTTTTTCTTAATGTATTTGGTTGTTGGGTAGGCCAGATAGCTCAGGGGACTAAAGTACCTGCTTAGGCACGGCACAACACAGCGGCCAGCTTGCAGTGCAGGTGCCGGCCCCGCCCCAGGGGCTGAGACTGACTGAGCGTAGTGGCACCCACCTGTAATCCCAGTGCTTCAGAAGTTGAAAACAGAAAAATCAGTGTCCGATCTATGTAGTGAGACCCTGTACATCCAGTCCTAAATTCATAGTAAATAAATAAATACATAAATAAATAAATAAAATGTATTTGGTTGTTACAGGGTCCCACTATGCAGCTTGGACTCATAGTGATCCTCGTTTTCAGCCTCCCCAACGCTGGTATTACAGGTCTATACCACTAGGTCTGAAGTTTGTGACTGGCTCAGCCCACCCAGACAGCAGAGCTTGGGCAGCATGTGGTGCTAGGGATTGAACCATAGTCCCTTTGCTTGCCTAAGCATGTCTAAGCAGATGCTTTAGTCCACCGAGCTATCTTGCTGGCCCCATCTGTTTGTTTGTTTGTTTTTTAATTCGTGGTTCAAAGGGTACCATTAAGGCTGGTTGTGGTGGCACAAACCTATAATCCCACACTTAAGGAGAGTGAGGTAGGAGTATCACCAGGAGTTTGAGGCTGACTTACATTATACAGGGAAACCTGTCTCATACAAAAGACACCACTAAGGGGCCAGGGATATAGCTCTGTAACACAAGCACCTGCATGGTAAAATCTTGAGTTTGATTCCCAATATCCTCCCTAAAGATACCATTAAGAAAATGAAAAGGCAACCTACCAAATGGGAGAAAATATTTGTAGATTAAATCTGTTAAGAGATGTGTAACCAGAATATATAAAGAACTCTTAACAAGTGAATAAATAGACAAAAGAGACAATCCAATTAAAAATAAAGAATTTAGGGGCTGGGGAGATGGCTCAGTGGAATAAATGCTTCCCTGGAAAGTGCAAGGGCTTGAGTTCAATCCCCCATTCCGCCAAAAAAAAATAAATAAATAAAATAAATAAAGAATTTAGGACCTGCCTGGCAGGCACAAGGTCCTGAATTTGATTCCTATTATCAAAACATAAAAATAGAGAGCGAGCTAGATAGTTCAGCAGACTAAAGCACCTACTTAGGCAGAGCACAGGGGCAGGGGTTTGGGACACAATGCCGGTCCTGCCCCCAGGGCATGCTGAGCTAGTGATGGGATTGAACAATAGAGACTAGGAATGATGGCTTGCACCGGTCCCAGCACTTTGGGAGGCTGAAGACAGGAGAATCACTAGGAGTCTGAGCAAATAGCGAGATCCTGTAGACGCTGTACTAAATACACATAATATATGTAAAAATAAAAAATAAGGGGCATCCAAATAGCTCAGCAGATTAAAGGGCCTACTTAGGCAGATGCAGTAGCAGGGGTTCAATCCCCAGCAATCCATGCCAGCCCCACCCCCAGGGCATCTGCTGAGACAGTGATTGAGACTGGGTGTGGTAGCACGCCTATAATCCCAGTGCTTGGGAGGCTGAAAACAGGAGAATCACTAGAAGTCTGAGCTACATAGCAAGATCCTGTAGACCCTTACTAAAATACAAAAATAAATAAAAAGAACTAAATACACATTTCTCCAAAGCAGAATTACAAATGACCAACAAGCACATCATAAGATACTCAAGGAGTCAGCAAGATAGGTCAGAGAGCTAAAGCTCCTGCTTAGGCAAGCTTAGGCAAGCTCAGATACCAGTTCCAACCCCTGCACCACATATTCTGCCAGCCCCACCCCCAGGGCAGGCTGAGCCAGCTGGACATAGTGGCACACACCTGTAATCACAGCACTGGGGAGGCTGAAAGGAGGATCACCATGAGTCCAAGCTGCATAGTAAGACCCTGCAACAACCAAATACATTTAAAAAATGATACTCATTGCCCATCAGTTAAATACAAATCAAAACCACAGTTAGTTACTGTTTCATACTCCCACACATGTACTAAAATAGCTCTTAAAAAAGAGACAAATGAGGGCTGGCCAAATAGCTCAGCGGATTCTTAAAACACCTGTAAGCAGGAGCAGGGGATAGGGGTTCAGGGCACACTGAGCTGCAATTGAGACTGGGTGCTGTGGAGTATACCTGTAATCCCAGCTCTTGGGAGGCTGTGAACAGGCAGATCACTAGAGTCTGATCTAGTAGTTGAGATCCTGAACACCCTGTGGACCCTTCCCTAAAATACAAAAAAAAAAAAGCTCAGTGTTTAATCTACAGGGGCTGGGGGTTCACTGAGATAGCAACTGAGACTGGACATGGTGGGGCACGCCTATCATCCCAGCACTTGGGAGGGCTGTGAATACTATCTACTCAGTGAGACCATGTACACCCTATCCTAAAAAATACAAAAAAAGGGAGACAAGTGTAGGAAGGGATGGAGAAACTGAAACCCTCTTATACTGTTAGTGGGGATGTAAAATGGTGTAGTAGTCACTTTGGAAGAGCTTCAGAGTTCTTAAACATGGGGCCAGGGACATAGCTCAGTAGCATAAGCACTTGACTGGCATGCGCAAGGTCCCAAGTTTGATCCCTGGCGCGCGCGCGCGCGCGCGCACACACACACACACACAATATATATATATAATTTTTTTAACATGTATTTTATCATACGATCCAGGCTGAGAGGAAAATTAAACTCTTCCTACTCTACTTTCACAGCATAAAATTTGTGTGTGACTTGAAGGGTTTTACACACACACACACACACAAAGGAAGTAATGTTTAGTGGTAGACAACAGTGAGTGTTGTATAAATAAACTCAATTCTGACACTATTTGGAGATAACATTAGACCCTCCAGAATCAGGGCTCAGTCAAAATTGCTCCCTACTTTTTTTTTGCAGAACCAGGGATTGAACTCAGGCCCTTGCAAGCGCTTATTCTGAGTTATCTCCCCAGCCCCTTCTACTTTTGATATCAACTGCAAACCCCAAATTATTTTACCTGTACTTATAACCAACAGACTGCAAGTCAAAATTCCCATACTCCCTTCTGTGGGTTCAATTTATTTACTAAAGCAGCTCACAGAGCTCTGGGAAACACAAGATAAAGATACTACAAAGTGAAAAGATGCAGCCAGGCATGCTGGTGTGCACTTATAATCTCAGCACTTGGGAGGCTGAGGCAGGAGTACTGCAGTGAGTTCTGGGACAGCCTGAGCTAAAAAGAGCCTGACTCAAAAAAGATGCATAGGTCAATGGGTGTGGAAAAGGACATAGAGCTTCCATACCCTCTCTCAGCATGTAATCATCACATTATTCAGAAACTCCATAACCCACCCTTTTTAGGTTTTTATGGATACTTCATTATGGAGACACAGTTGACTGAGTTACTGACCAGTTATGATCTGCCTGTCAAGCCCTCTATCCTCTATGGAGCATAAGAATAAGGTTAGACTGAAGTCCTAATCTTTTAATCAAAACATAGTCTTTCCAGTGACCAGATGCCAGCCTAAAGCTATCCGGGAGCTGTTATCCCCCAGTCAATTCATTAGCTACATAAGACACCACTATGATAATTTTAAATGTTTTATGCTAAGAGACAGAGACAAAAAATATGTAGTTCAAAACACCACACTCAGCCAATTCTACTCTGTATATGAATATTCAAGAAATAGGAGGTCACATTTCCACACAAAAACTTATACATATTTATGGCATCAGTATTCCTATTAGTTGAAACAGGGAAATCCAAATGTCTATCAACTATGACCAAAATGATACATTCACACAACATAAGTATTGAATATTGTTGAATATTTTATTCAACAATAAAACATGCACTGTTGAGCCAGGTGTGATGGCACATGTCTATAATCCTAGCTACTTGGGAGGTTAAGGCAGGAAGACACTTAAAAATTTAAGGCCCACTTGGGCAGCTTAGCAAGACCTAGTCTCAAAATAAAATGAATGAATGCAAGCACATGCATACACACAGATAACCCTTGAAAATATATTTAGTGGGGCTGGCCACAATAGCTCAGAGGATTAAAGCACCTGCAAGCAGGTACAGGGGTCAGGGGTTTGATGCCCGGGCCTGCTGTACCAGTTCCAATGCCAGGGGCATGCTAAGACAGTGATTGAGACTGGGCATGGTGGTGTGCACCTGTAATCCCAGCACTCAGGAGGCTGAGGCAGGAGGATTGTTGTGAGTTCGAGACCAGCCTGAGTTACAGAGTGAGCTTAAGGCCAGCCTGAGCTGCATAGTGAGACCCTGTCTCAAAAAAAAATAAAGAAAAGAAAAATAAATAAATAAATAAATAAAGGGATGAATCACTACAAGTCCATGATCTGGTAGTGAGACCCTGAACACCCTGTAGACCCTTCCCTAAAATAGAAAAAAGAAAATAATAATAATAATAATAATAATAAATTAATAAAATATAAAAAATAAGATATACTTGGTAAAATCAACCAGACATTAAAGGTTAACATTTATTTTTCCATTTATATAAAATCTAGAACAGATAATCTACAGAGAGAGAATCTTTCGAAAGAGTGTTGCCAGGAGCTAGTGCAAAATAGACAGGAAATGACTGGTAAGAGTATGGGTTTCTTTTGGAGGTCATGAAAATGTGCTAAAATTCATTGTGATGATGGCTGTGCAACAGAGCAGGTGTAACAAAAAACAATGAATTATATCCTTTAGACAGATGAATCACATTTTAACAAAGTTGTTTTAAATGGACCAAAGGATTGGGGATATGGTTCAGTGGCACAGCACTTGCCTAGCAAGTATGAGGCACTGGGTCCAAACAAAAACAAAAAATGCAAAGCCTTCTCTCTCAAAGAGCAATTACATTATAACCCAACAGAGAATCAAAGGTGGGGAAGTCAAGGGTAGGAAAGTAGTAGTAACTACAGAAGACTCAGTGATAGAAATTCATGCAAAACTATCTTGAAATCTTTTTTTCTTTTTTTAATTTTAGGGAAGGGTCTACAGGGTGTTCAGGGGCTCACTACCAGATCCTCCCCCTTTAACAGCCTCCCAAGATCTGGGATTACAGGCATACACCACCATAGCTAGTCTCAATTGCAGTCTCAACATGCCCGGGGGCGGGGGCAGGGCCAGCACAGCAGGCCCAGCACTGAATCACTGGCCCAAGTACCTGCTTGCAGGTGCTTTAATTCACTGAGCTATTTGGGCAGCCCTATCTTGAAATCTTGAGGAATAAAATCTGATTGTATCTTCCAGTTGCTTAATTAAGAACTTATAAAAGTGTAGTAAACAATTTTCCCATTTTATGGGCATATATTTCATGTTAATCCATATTAGCTTTGAACTGTAAATAGGTAGCATGTGTTAAAGAGATGAAAAGAATGCCTTTTTATAAAAGTTGCTCACTGTAATCTAGACAAGGGAATTCTAACTTGATTCAGTAAGTAAAAGTGCTTTAATGGAGCTATATTAATCTAAGGATCATGGGCCAGGGAAATAGCTAAGTAGAATAAGACCTTCCCTGGCAAGAGCCTGAGTTCAATCCCTGGTTCAAAAAAAAATAATAATAACAATCTAAGGATCAAATAATCAATGCACTACAACATTTATATTATGTGATACCTCATTTTATATTCTACTTCATTAATACAATGATTATAATGGTCATGAAGCATCTTCAAAATTTCTGTTCTAAACTTAGCACACCCCTATAATCTCAGCGCTCAGGAGGCTAAGGCAGGAAGATCACCACAAATCCTAGGTCAGCCTGGGGCATGTAATGAGTTCAAAACCAGACTAAAGGGGCCGGGGAGATGGCTCAGTGGAATAAGCGCTTCCCTGACAAGCACAAGGGCCTGAGTTCAATCCCTGGTTCTGCAAAAAAAAAAAAAAAAAAACCAGACTAAACTATACAGAAAGACCCTGTCATTAAAAAAAACAAATCTATTCAACATTTTATTATTCATTCGTCTACATGTCACTAAACAACTAGTCTTCTCAAATAGTACCACAGAAATTGATACTGCCTTTCTTTTGGTGAGGAGACAGGGTCTTGCTTATGTAGCGTATGCTGACTTTGAACTTGCTTTTGTAGCCCAGGCTGGCCTCAAACTCACAGCAATCTTGCCTCAGCCTCCTGAGTGCTCAGAGTACATGCATGTGCCTCCAAACCCAGTAAGTTTTTTTTTTTTTTTTTAATCACTTCCTGAGAACCTCACAACCAAAAATTGAAAATACACTTGTTCCCTGAAGAATAAATACATCAAGCCAAGCTTCAATGATTTTTAAATTGGATTTCTCATTAGGCACCAAAAGCTCAAAGACTTTCCTATGTCTTTTTTTTTTCTATGTATTTCTTATACCTCTCCATAATAGTGGAAGGTCCATCTAAAACACAAGGGTGGAGAACATCAACTACAATATTTTGAAGATCCTTCTCAAAACATCTGCTTCCATACCAAGAGGGCCTGGAGTAGAGCAGAAATATAAAAAGTCCCGGCTACTGACAGTTATCATCCTTTGGTAGTCTTTATGAAATCTATGCAATAGTCAAAACTTTATCAACGTGTGTAGGTGGTGGTGACACCATAGCACACATGCTGCAGCCAGCTGTTTTTTATTAAAAGCTCTCTGGGGCTGGGGAGATGACTCAGTGGAATAAGCACTTCCCTAGCAAGCACAAGTGGCTAGGTTCAATCCCCAGTTCCGCCAAAAAATTAAATAAATTTTTTT